>JAHWFP010087396.1:8538-21981 GCA_023313725.1 Lithobius niger
TAGCCTTCAGTCAAACATACGCATCCGACTTTTCCGGAGCTGCACCAAAGGGGAAATGTCACGGGGCGGCGTTTTCGGGGGGTGCGGGAAAGAGTGCCAGGGCAAGTCTGTGTGGCGGGCAATGCGCGCTACCGAATGAATTGTTTCAAAGGATTAACTTAAACATGGGATTAGTTGCTTATGAATGCTGGATTTCTCAGTGATAGGGTTTTTTTTAGCCTTCAGTCAAACACATGCCAGCGAACTTTCCGAGGCTGCATCAAAGGGAGAATGTCACAGGGCGATGTTTTCGGGGAGAGGGAAACGGGCAAGCGTGTATGGGGGGAGGGGGTAGGAGTGTGGGGATTGGGGGTTAAAGTAATTGTGGGGGAGAGGGCATATGTGGGAGCCATTCACATGTTCGGTCTTCGGTTTGATAAATTTAAAACCAAAGACCAAACACCTGGAGGAGGCGGGGGTGCGCAGCATGCGCACGGGCACAACTAGTTGTTATTTATAATACATGGTGGTCCACAAAAAACTGACGACCCAACATTTTCTAAGTCCAAATTTTCTAGTTAGCACCCCTCAGAACCAGGAGGGGACAGAAATCGAAGCTAATGAAACGGGAAGATTTCTGTCCTCTCCTAGTTCTGAGGGGTGCTAACTAGAAAAGTTGGACTTAGAAATTGTTGGGTCGTCAGATTTTTATGGACCACCCTGTACATTTAATTTTTTTTATGTATTGCCGCACTTATTAGGTAGAAACTGGAAACTAATCGGAAATAAATAACGGTTGACTAGCAAACAGCGTTCGGCGAGCACAAAGGTTTCGTTGCATAAATGCGGCCTAGTCGTAATATTCACGTCGTCGTGATTTACGCCTAGTAAATTTCGGGCTAAAAAGGACCAGCTGGTAACCAGTCTCCAGACAACATGTTCTGTTAAATTGTGTGTCCGCTGCCTTGTGTGTTCCTGTGTTGATCTTTACCCAGATTGCAGAAGGTGCCGCCCGCCAGCTATTTCTCAGTTGGCTTTAAGGTTGGTATGCAATGTTCATCATAAGAGGTAACGGATTGTGCTTTACGTTCTGATTCTGAGTATTCAGAACGGTTGTTCTGAAATGATGATTCACACCAAACGGTGACATATGGCTAACGGTGTTTAGAAGGTAGGTAATGTCACGAATGTATAGGGTTGGGGAGGAGAATTTGTAACTGTAAAGAGTCCTTACTGAAACGTGTAAAATTCATTCCTATTAGTTCCATCCGAGTTTTCAGAGGGCGCCACGCGTCCCATGTGGTAATATTTGCTCGTTTTTCAGCTCAAATCTAAAGTAAACAAAATGACAACTAAGCTAAACTAAATAATTATTAACTACAAGCTACTTTAGTTTAATTTAGTCTAATTTTAGGATGAAAACTGAGTAGAAATTCTCACATAAAGTTCATGGCGCTGTCTATAAACTTGGACGGAACCAATAGGAATGAATCTATGAAGTTTCAGAAGGGGTCTTAGTCACAAATTCTCCTCTTAATTTTTCTGTAAAATGGGTGTGTAAATTTTTCCATTCCAGCTTTTCTGTTATAAGTAAACTGAGAATTAGTTGGGTTTAAAACCATTTGATCGTAGGATTCATCCACACTTGTCACTTTTTGGGCTGCCATACTTGATGTGTAAAATGCAGCTATTAGTAAATAGAGGATTGTTCACTTGTCAAAGAGACAATTGTGCATGGCTTTTTATTTGAAACATTTCATTTGAGTTCACGAAGCCTGCTTTAAGAAATAAATAAGTCAGTTAATCATATCGCTCGCCCAATTTTGAGGAATTATATAGACTTCATGTCATTTTGAATTAAACTGCAAGATTTAAGCGAAAACCCGGATCGTTTCATTTTTGCTCTCAAACAATTGTACTTCCCACACACCCAAGCGAGGAGCACAGGGCAGCAAAGAGAGTTCTCGTACACCAAAATTGGTTACATGTTTCTCGTGCACGTAAATTGCTCATCAAAACCAAAAATTGGTAAAGAGGCCACCAAGTTGAGAATAGTTAGGCCTCTCAAAGGAGTAATATGAATTTAAAATATTGGAAAAATGACCATTCAAATATTGTTGACGTGCAAATTATCACACATATGCAGACTAGTTGAGTTGAGTCTAATGCACAATTAAAAAAAAAAAAAAAGAAGTGATATCGTATCGAAAAGCAAAACTGGTAAAAGGGACCGCCAAGTTCCGAATGGTTCGGCCATTCAAAAGAGTGATATCAACACACCAAAACATTCGCCAAGTTAATCGCACCGAATAATACTTTGGACATTAAAAAAATGTTGGAAACAAAAGAAAGCCACACGAAGCCATTGTTATAAATCAACAAACGCCGTTCTTGTTCTTGAGTTGATTACTATTTTTTGGATTTTTTTTTAGTTAGTTAAAAATAAGTTTTAAAACGTCATGCCAGCGTGCGTCCCTTCTTCCTCTTCAAGCGTGCATTTGCTGTTTGTACGGTTTAATTTGCTATTGACGGCGCACTGAAGTTTCGGTTTCGGGTCTTGCATTTTCTACCTCAATTGGCCTTGCCGTCATGGTGAAGGGAAGCATGGAAAAAAAAAAATCCAATAGCCACGATTGTTTCGCATTTTCTATGACACGCGGTTATCAGCGGTTATTTATTTTACCTGCGGTTCACCCGCGGTTTACCCGAAACCGCACGTAATTTTATTTTTCAGACCCGCAGCTGCCCGCAAACCGCAGTTATTATTTTTTTTGGAACCGACCCGACCCGGAACCGACCCGAACTGCATCGAACCGCGGTTTACCCGACCCGCGCCCACCTCTACTTGTGGGGAACACTTTGGGAGCTAGACCTTATACCAGCAACAACCAGTAGCGTGCACAGACTTCCGAGAGGGCAGGGACAAGTGTTATGGTTAAAGGGTACTTTGGAAAGCTGTTTTTCTGGGGACTAATTTTTGGCACTCTTTTTAGCTTGTCATCGTCTTTTTTACCCTTTTACGCCCGTTTCTGACCCTTTCCGTTCCTTCTTTTTTTGCCCTTTTGGGGTCTCTAGGCCCTTCCGTTAGCTGCATCGCCGGCATTGTCAGTTCGGAAAACCAGAACAGGGCGTATTTTTTTCCAAAAAAGGGCAAAACGGGTATTTTTTTCCAATACGGGCCGGGGTAATGCCCTCCTGTTCCCTCATCCCCCCCCCCCCCCCGTGCAAGCCAATGGCATCAACTATTCCTAGTGCATCCTGAACCACTGAAATAAAATCTATTTAAGGCTACTGCGTGGCACTCGAATAAACCTAGAGTTCTACATGGTCACCTTGGTGTTGATTCCACTTTTTTCTTTGAGCTTCATTCCGATGATCGAACGAGGGGGCACTCCTGCAAGTTGGTTGCAAATCCCTTCAGGGTCAATACTAGAAAATTTGTTTTCAGCAGCCGGGTAGTTAACAGCTGGAATAAATTACCAGCAACTGTGGTTGAGGCAAATACACTCACTTCATTTAAAATACGTCTGAAGGCTGTTTGCCTCACCGATTTCCTGCATAGAGTATTATAGTTATGCAATTAGACCCTATACAATGTTTTTTTTTAACGTTTTTTAATGTTTTTTATTGGTTTTTATTGTTTTTTATGTATTTTTGTATTTTTATGACGAACAAATTAATTTGTGATCTGAGCTAGTTTGTTATACGTGAAATGCTCTACCAAGCCCTTAGCTATTGCGCAAATGAATATTATTATTATTATATACATATTTTTTAATTGTAATTAGCTCTAGTTTTACTTCCCACTTCAGTTTTTAACTTTCACTACACCAGTTTCATGCATTTCATTGTTTTATTATTTTTATTATCTACGATGCATTACATTTATTTTTTATTTTTAAAGAAACATTGACAACGTTACCCGGCTTTTCCCCTCACTTGTCCCTCACGTTTGGCGATGCCATCGGGGACCATTGTCGTCCCTGGTAGGTCTAACCTTGGTGGTAAGGCATTCGTCACCCCAACCCCATACCTTCAACCCTTCCACTGCAGCCGAGTCATCGTCCTTGTTTTAAACTTTTCACTGTTAAACTTTTATAATTTGTAATTTTTTTAGTTTTAACATCGGACGGCAGTCAGTGACGACCCAGTCCTTGTCGCTCCGGTTGCGTTTGCAACAAACCTATATTAATATTATTATTATTATACAACTTTCCTGGCTTTTTTCGTCGTTAGCTAAAGAAGGGTTTCGATAGTACAGCAGACTGTTGTTTTTCTATGCATTAAAACCTAAATTCTTCTTTCTTTTCGGATGAGAGCGCGTTCATTGAACGATAAAATAACGTGAAATGTTTAATTCACGGGGGCAAAGGGGAAAAAATCTGAAACTTGCAGTTGTGTAAAGTTTCAATTATCTCGCATGACTCTCTCAGGTAAATAGATTATTGGCCTTTTGTAAAAAGTCGGAAAATGAATCACAATGACCCCGCACAATGGCACCCGGAACAGTCACAAGATCAATACCCGCCGACGACGAAGGGGTAACCTAATTAATTTCGTCATTTTCTTGTGATGAAATACAAATATCCGTCAGCCAATCTCTGCCGCGTAATTATTGGTGCTGCAAATTAAGGTGTTGAATTTGCAAAGGCAAACGAGCGGATATGGTGAAAATGAAGTTAAGGTAGGAGGGCCGGTGTCATCCTTCATTTGATTTGATTTCCCCGTCGGCGTAGGTAAAGCTTACCCGTCAATATCGCAAAAGTGGAAGCTCTGTTCAAAGGAGATGTGTAATTACATTAAGGTTCTGGAAATTCGGCATCCTATTTTTATTACCCGTTAAGTAAAGCGGAATTCACCTGGATGTAATCAACGACAGTCGAACCCAATTTGGAGCACAAATTTATACAAAATTATAATTTTGAATATTAGCACTACGTATTATTTCCCCAGCAGCAGAGTTCATATTTTTCTTAAATTGATGCAAATAAAATAATGTATAGGCCTAGATCTTTGAAATCATGTGGCGTGTTTATTGATTAGTTTGTCTAAGAACACGTCCCGTGGAAGTAGAGCACCTAGGAACTAAAGAAAGCCAGCAACAAATCAAAAAATTGGTTTATACAATACCGCCTATGGAGTATATTACCTGTGGACTGGAGAAAGTCATAAAAAAAAAAGCCGAAAATTTGTTAAACAACACCTCCTATGGAAGTAGATGACCTGTGGACTGGAGAATGGTGTCAAAAAATCGAAAAACTATGAACAAAACCTTCTATGCAAGTGGAGCACCTGCAGACTAGAGAAAGATCGCAAAAAAAAAATCAAACTTGGTTTAAACAACACCTCCTATGGAAGTATAGATGACCTGTGGACTGGAGAAAGGAGACAAAAATTCGAAAAACTTTGAACAACACCTCCTATGCAAGTGGAGCACCTACAGACTAGAGAAAGACGGCAAAAAAATCAGAAACTTGGTTTAAACAACACCTCCTATGGAAGTAGATCACCTAAGCACTATAGAAAGGTGGCAAAAAATTCAGAAAATTGTTTCTGGAAACGGGGCACCTATTTTTATTACTCGTTAAAGAAAACTGAATTCACCTGCATGTAATCAACGCCAGTCGAACTCAATTTGGGGAACAAATACAAAATAATAATTTTGAATATTACAATCGCTGCATATATGGGTGACTTCCGCAAACAGGAATTTTCAAATGTCATAAGTTTCCAGGAATTTTAAAGTTTTAAAGTTCCTTATTATATATTATTTCCCATCAACATATTTCGTATTTTTCTTAAATTTATGCAGGTAAAATAATGTGGAAGTTTGAAATCCTGCAGGGTGTTTATTGATTAGTTTGTCTAAGAACACCTTCTCAGGAAGTACAGCACCTTGAGTCAGTAAGAAGCCAAAAAATCGGAAATTAGTTTAAACAACACATCGTATGAAACTAGAGCACTTAGACCCTGGAGAATGGAGTCAACAAAATCGAAAATTACTTAACAACACCTCTTATGAGCACCTAGGGACTAGCGAAAGGCGGCAAAAAATCAGAAAATTATTTTAATAATACCCCCTATGAAAGTAGATTACCTGTTGACTGGAGAATGGGGTCAAAAAATAGAAACTTTCTTTAAACAACATCTCCTATGGAAGTGGAGCACCTAGAGACTAGAGAAAAACTGCAAAAAATCTGAAAATTCGTTTAAACAAATGGAAGTAAATTACCCGTGAACCTAGGGACTAGAGAAACACAACAACAACAACAACAACAACAACAACAACAAATCAACAAAAATGGTCTAAACAACACCTCCTATGGAGTAGATTACCTATGAACTGAAGACGGGCATAAAAAAAATCGAAAATTTGTTTAAACAACATCTCCTATGGGAGTAGATATGATGTGGAGTGGAAAAAGGCATAAAAAAAATTGGAAATTAGTTTAAACAACACCTTTGAAAGTAGAGAACCTTGATACTGGAGGAGATAGGTGGCCAAACATCGTAAATTACACAGATTATAGTTTTTGTCGTCTTGTTTTACTTTTATAACCACCTATAGGACTAGAAACTGGAGCAGGGCGTCCAAAAAATCGGAAATTAGTTTAAACAACACCTCCTGAGGAAGAGGAGCATCTAGATGTAGGAAAATGAATCAAAAAATCGAAAAAAAGCACCTCATATGGAAGTATATTACTTATGGACAGAAGAAAGACGTCAGAAAATTCTGAAGTTAGTTTAAACAACACGTCCTATGGAAGTGGACAAGCGAGATACCGGAGAAAGATAGCAAAAAATCGTAATTAATTAAACTGATTAGCCTGAACGTTTATCGCCTTGATTTACTTTTATAACCACCGAAAAAGTGAAATTTAACCCCTCCCTGAACAATAGTTCAAGCCGACCTTCGATGTTAATTGTTGGCGTACAATGTCCAATTTCCTGCTATTGTTCCGCAATTGTTTCTTCGTGGTCCTTCGTGGTTTCTTCGTGGTCCTTAAATACACATAAACACATGATAAACCACCTCATCAAAGTATAAGAGATGAGATATAAGATAAGACGTGGAGATAACACATGGTAAGATAAGATATAAGATATGATAAAATACATGAAAAATGGTAAGATAATTGCAAACACTAAATCATAATATTTAGCTTGGTCAAATCTGGAATTAACAAAATTAAGAAAACGTAACGTGTCAATTCGCCCTGATCATAACCATGACATGACATGACACCACAATGCCTGTGAAGTGTATGTAGGAACTGGGTCCTACTACTGCGTGGATAACCTATGGCATAAGTAATAAATGACAAACAACCTTGGTGTAAGCTACCACTGGAGAGACAGCTTTACTTCCTGTGTGCAGGGGTTATATACACAGTTACAAGCATTGTCATGTGACAGGAAGTATAATGTATATGGCATACAATTAAGTACAATATAAACAAGCTAACCTAGTAGGGTAGTTATGGAAAGCTGGAGGGTTGACAGATAGGAACCTAAATTGAAGCGGCCATTGTGGTGCCACAAGTAACGACAAGTGTGGCAAAAATACTCTCTTGGGGGTAGGATAAGTTTCTCCTTTAATATGCAAAAAGGCTGTCTTTCTCGCCTTCATTAACAAATTTCCTTCAGAATTCAAACAACAATCCAAATTCAAGATCTTAAACATTTTCAGTTTTTGTCCTAACTTTGTCTGCAGTCTGTTTCAACCTAAGGGGGAGGGAGGAGGTGTAACAGGAAACAATTCTTTATCTCAGTCACTGCCCGACACGTGAAGTACCGCCAAAGCATAGTAAAAGGAACGAGGCTTTATTAATTTTCGGCCACTTTACAAGTCTGAAACCTTTCTTGACGTATAAAAAACAAACACAAGGCAGTCAAGATAAGAAAGGCGACGGACGACATGAGAGGGAACAAGAGCGTCTTGCATAAGTTTAACAAAGAAAGATGCCTGACACGTTCTTAAGCCTATTTGTGCCAGCGTCTCTGTTGCCACCGTCGTCGTCTCCCGTCTTGTATTAGCGTCGTAGCAAGTCACCAATTAGGAGCCAGTACCTCGTCATTTACTGTCCCAAAGTTAATAAAGCTACGTACATTGATTATGCAATTAAACGTCGAGGCCTGTGACGTCACAGTTGCAATGTGTCTGCATCCTCCTCCATGATGCTCTCTCTCTTTCTCTCTGTTCACAGCCAGAGCGAGTGAGTCCACAAGGTTCCTAGAGCTTGCCTCCGGCATATATGACGGACGGTGCCAATTAAGAAGGACTATGAGCCTCATAAAATGCGCGCAGCTGGCACACGATGGCGCTTCAAGCCGTCTGAGTGACGTTTATTGTCAGAAAAGATGACGTCGATCGCGGCTAAGTTACCACCATCTCATTGGTTGCTGCTCGACAATGAAAAAAGAAAAAAACGAGGCAGCAAAGTTCCATTTTCAACCCAGCTCCCCTCCCCCCCCCCCAATCCCCCTGTCTTTTGTCGCCTATGTGTTCGGTCGTCCCTCCCTCGCTCGTTCGTAAAACGCCCAAACTGCCAAGGGCTATTAATGGATCGTTATACCTGCGGAGATGGGGAATAAAGTCAACAGGAAAAATAGCGACTGCAGCTTTGCTTTTATGGCGCCCTGACTTCTGTTTTCAGAACTCGGCGTCGTCCTACGTTAACGGGTTAATGGTTGTACGAATGAGTTAACTACACGTTGGACAGACGGTGTTATATGCCTGCAGGTAATGTCGGATGAGGCAAAATACTAGATAAATTAAAGCAAACGTGAAGGAAGTGGGGAATGATGGTCACTGCAAAGAATAATCTACAATGCTCAAAATAACTGCGACAAAAGAGGGTTAGAGCGATGCCACTGTAGAGAAAATGGCAGCGACTAACTGTTGGGCATTCTCTGAAGACGGTGTTCACTGACAGTACACAATTTCTGTGCACCTGAGCTCAGACTAGTACAACACAGCACTATACAGTTTGTACAGCGGCAGTAAACATTCTTTGTACAGAACGTGTACTGCTGCTGCACAAAGTATGTACTAGTGTTGGGAACTCGGCTTCGACGTTTACTTGATGCGGTGCACAACATGAAAGACGGGACGAAAAGAGGATGGGAGTTTTAGAGTGATGGTTGCTACACTGGAAATGGGGAGGGGGGGGGGGTTTGGTTCAAATCCAAACGTTCAAAGCTTCCATAAACCTCAGATGGAATAATGTTACCCCAAAAGTGGTTCAGATTCATAACGGCGAATTTATTGGCGCACTTTAATTGCGGGTTCGATACACAAAAGGATGCAAGAAGAATGAATGTTTGACGTTTGGCTTCAGTATAGGTTTTGGCTAAAAGCCAATACTACAGACTTAATTTAAGTTAAAATGCTAATTAATAGTAAAACATAAGCTTTAAAGGACGAGATGCCGCTTACGCAAACATTGGATAAGTCAGGGTTGAATTTAAATTGGGACGAGGGTTAAGGGTGAAGGTTCTAATTGTGGTATCCTTGAATCACCTTACCAAGGCCTTAGCCAGTACTGTACACATTATACCTTCTTGTTGCTAGGTGGCACTGCAGCCTAGCTGTGTGCATATTAACGTAGTTGCTCTCAGGGTAATACTGTAGTGCATCATGGGTCACCTGTTATTGCTATAAAGGTAGCAGCCAGGACAAATATTTTGGCTGCCTGTTTGTCCAACACTTGAATCGCTGTTGTTACTATGCATGTTGTATCCACCTCTTAGTTTATCACAGTTAGAACCCATTGTCACGGAGAACACCACACTAATAAAAAGTCCTAAAAGGCATCTAAAAATGGCGAATGATGCGCGGATGTGTCGGTTGGGAGGTTCAGGAGCTCAGTGAAGTAAAAACTAAAGAAGAATTTCACAAAGAAATACATAAACTGCTTATATAAAAAATCGCAACATTATTATTTTCATAGACCAAAGACAAAGCTCTCCATTGGGCTAAAGTTTACATAAGGCACAGGCTCGATCTTCTTACGATATTGATTCCAAATGGCTCCAACACTTTCCTAAATACAGAGACAGTTGGTTTTAGAGCGCGTAAATGTGTTAAAACGACTTAAAACAGTAGATTTGTACCGCCACAAGCCGTACATCTATACGGTGTTTGCGTTCGCTGGCTGGGCCGGCAGGGCACCTTATATTTCTTTTCGTAAACAGTTCCGATAGGCGGGTTGTTATTGTCAGTTTCGTGTGGTGTTGTGCGGTTTTGTTGTTATTGACAGCTAGGTTAGGTTAGGTAAGTTTGGGGTTTGGCATTTCATACTGAGGTAGTTAACTGGTTGGGGTTTAACATTTCATACTGGGACAGTTAATTGGTTAGGTTATGTTAATGATGATTTAACGAGTTTCCGCAATTTGGGATCAATTTGTAGTGCCTTCCGTGAAAATTAAAGGTAGGTTTTTTTTTTCAAACAAACATGGGAAGAAAACGGGCTCTCGTCCGATTTTTTTTAATGGACTAAAAATTACCTGCTGAGTAATGTTTTCCTCTTCCATTTTTGGGGCAAACGCACCGTTTGGCCGTGGGTAAAGTCCAAAGTTAGCACCGCGCCGCACCGGAAAGCATGAAACTGGGCGAAAGTACGGCAAGTGAAACGCCAAACCCCTACCAGTTCATTACCTCAAGTGAAATGCCAAAGCCGGTTCCTAACCTAATCTAACCGACAATAACAACCCACCTATTTGAACTGTTTACGGGAAAAAATATCAGCTGGGAACATGGGAAGAAAACGGCCACTCGTCCGCTAGCGCAAAGAGTGCTTTCCTTAATTTCTGACGGCCAAACGAAGCCTTTGCCCCAACAATTTTATGGGAAATATTGTTCAGTTGATCATTTTTCATCATTCTAGCCCAACGAGAGATCAATCGGTGAGGAGCCATTATTCTTCCCATAAGCCGCGTAAAGTAAACTTGTTCCCTCTATTGTTTATTTTACTATCGAAAGTGATCGTGGAAGGAATTTATAATTCTGCCTTTATTCCGTTAGCTACGCACCTAGTATGCACTATCCCGTTGCCTCACATGTTTGTCGAATTGATCTACAACAAACTGTTGCACTAAATAATCACTTATACAATAATTACCTGATTAGCAGGAGCCACATAATTACCCGAATTGCCAATATGTGTAGAATCGTAGGACAACCTTCCCGGCGAACCGTAAAGTAGTCGCTATTTTTTTTTTCCAGTGGTTGTCAATAGCCCAACAACAGATAGAATTCCGTTTTCCGTGCATGTTGTCAAAACCTGAAATAAGCTGGGCTAGTTCCGGCTTAACTTTTTTTTCGTACAGAAACATAATTTGCAAAAATTTTTAGTCAAGGAAGTACAACCCTTCATATGCAAACGATTTAACCATAAACATTTCAATAACAACGCCTACAATTTGCTGGCACGTCTTCTAATCGAAATCGTTAAAAATCGACTAATATTTCAGTCACTTCTGGCCAGACGCTAAAGGTGATAGGCATGACCCGTTCAAATAAACGACAGGAGTGGGACGTGACGTCATTTAACAATAGCTCACGACGCAAGCCCCTTTTTCTCCCCGACTGTATTTCAATAACTGCTTTATGCATTATATGCATAAGCAGTTAAAAATTGCAAGCCAACAATGCATCCAGCACGTGGGATTACAATTGATTGTTCTCATGACATTATCAAACATAACATGGTTTCATTGTAGCCACATCTACAAGAGGTCCCGCCTATATTATCTCGTTTAATTTCTCATCTGTGAAAATAAGCTTAATTTTTAGCATCATTGTCATGTGTGTATTTAGATTTGGCAAAAGTGGACGAACTAAATCTAAAACTAACATAAATCTGAAATTCTTGGGGAGAAATCATTTCCTAACCTTTTCTAATTGTATTTCTCGAAAGAGTAAATAGCTATCTAGCTTAGCTAAACAGCTTATTCTAAATCTCTAACTAAGCATCAGGAAAGGAAAACAAGAATTTCATAAAGAAATACATAAACTGCTTATGCAAAATATCGCAACATTATTATTTTCATAGACGAAAGACAAAGCTCTCTATTGGATTGTTCCGATAGGCGGGTTGTTATTGTCAGTTTAGTGTGGTTTTGTGTGGTTTTGTTGTTATTGTCAGTTAGGTTAGGTAAGTTTGGGGTTTTGCATTTCATACTGAGGTAGTTAACTGGTTGTGGTTTGGCATTTCATACTGGAGCAGTTAATTGGTTAGGTTATGTTAATGATGATTTAACGAGTTTACACAATTTCGGATCAATTTGTAGTGCCTTCCGTGAAAATAAAAGGTAGTTTTTTTTTCCCTTTTTTCGAATTTCGGGCCATGTGCATAAAGGGAACATGGGAAGAAAACGGGCTCTCGTCCGATTTTTTTTTAATGGACTAAGAATTACCTGCTGAGTAATGTTTTCCTCTTCCATGTTTGGGGCAAATGCACCGTTTGGCCGTGCCCATTCAAGGCTTAAGTCCAGTTTTTTTCCAATTACTGTATGACATGACAATTCATCAAACCAAAAGCAAAATGAAACAGACTGTCTGTCTGTGTCTGATTTATTTTGCTTTTGATCAAACATATCCGATGCTACAATAAACGGACGAGTTTCAATTTTGACTTTCGATTTAAACTGGTACGTGCCACCGTGTGACAAGCGTGAGAGTCAGGGCATGAAATCTGCATCAGGTTACTGGGACCAATGGCCTAGCACACTGATCCTCAGTTGGACATCAAGCACATTCTCGAAGCCATCTGCGGCCCAGTCAAGGGGCTCGTCGCTTTTCCATTTCTGCAGAAGGATACATTCATAAGCACTTAATTTTCACGGTGGTTAGGTAATTTTCAATGTTTCCTGTGACCAGTAAACTCCCGCAGCAGACTTAAAAACGAGGGCGGTACCTGATCACCGCTGAACATCTATCTTTTGTTCCTGATTTTTTTAAATTGAAAGACTGAAGAAATTATTTTACATAAAACATACATTCGTGTCAGACCTTTCTTTCATCATTGTTGCTTCATCAACTTTCCGGAATGCCTTTAATACCAAAACAGATCAGCTACATTAGAAACAACCTTTTTTGGTGATGCAAGATACATCAATCTAAAAAAGAAAAAAAGATGACTACCAAAACTGGAATCAAACCCAGTATGCTCGTGAGCCGGAAGTGCTACCAACTTCACCTGGGGCGAATCCTCGGTGAAGGCTCCAGCCGAGTTTAAAAGCTATTCAACCTATCATTTGTGACCTATAGGCCATAAACACACATGCTAGGAGGGAAATAAAGTTGTTTTTTTCCACAGTAGAAAAGTCATACGAGTAATAACCACAGTATGTGAAATGTTAAAGAAACAAACAATTCGATTAGTCTGCCTTGTATTATCACAAAAACAGACTCAGTAGGTAAAGGGTTATCGAAACAGACAATTCAATTAGTGTGCTTTG
>JAHWFP010087397.1:0-15362 GCA_023313725.1 Lithobius niger
TAACCTACCAAACCCCACGCTAGGAAACGTCTGGTTCATTCATTAACTAGACATCCGGCTTTTGACGAACCATTGACGATTTTATTCAGCTTTTAGAAATACTCCACGTGAAACTGCTTCCATTTTTTCTCTAACAACCGCCCACTTTCAGATTCTCCGACTTTATACGATTTTTGTATTGATTTTTCTTCACATCTTTTTTTTTTAATATTTTTTTCTCTTTCTTTCTTCTTCTCTCTTTTTTTCTATAGATTCCAAACCTGACTTTCGTGAGACGTTTAGCGAAAGAATCGAATATCCGGGCAATGACGTGTCGATGCTGTGCATGGCTACCGGAAGTCCTCCGCCGCACTTCGAGTGGACGTTGGACGGCGTACCCATCCCCGAGGAGGAAAGGTTTTCGGTGCTGGACACCCCGGACGAGAACGGCTACGTGGTCAGCGTCCTAAATATCACGGACATTGCAGTCAAAGATGGCGGCCTGTACTCTTGCCATGCCGTCAACCGGATAGGAACATCGCTCTGGGCCGCCCGCCTTCACATTTACGGTACGTTGACGGTAAATGAGTGCGAACTCTCCCCAAGTTTCTCAGCAGCCCGGGAAAGTTAACAAGAAAGAGCTTACGCACGCAATACTTGGCAGTCCACGTCCACGCCTGATAAGAGCTCTAACAGCAGTTCAAAGGGAAAAAGGTGTTAAAATGAAATTTTATAGTTTCTGTGCAGCCGTTCTGGGGGGGGGGGGAGGGGGTGGTTGGGCAGTGGGGTGGGAGTCGTACTGTGCTGTCAGCACGGAAGTCATTTCACAGCTTCTATACTGGGACAGAAGTTTTATTTTTTTAATGCTGATAGATATACTTCTGATGGATAAACGAGTGTTAGACATTTACCTTGATACTACAAAGAGATTAATATTAAATAAAAAGAGTATAAAAATAGTGCTCGAGGGGGGTGATTCTATCAAACCACATATTTGAGCAAAAATATATTAATCAAAAATTAATTGTAAAGACACAAATAATACAGCTTGAAATACGTTACGTGCAGCGAGAATTTGTGACTGAGACCCATTCTGAAACGTCTTAGATTCATTCCTATTACTTCCGTCTTAGTTTATAGATGGCGCCATAAGTTTTATGTGGGAATTTCTACCCAGTTTTCAGCCTGAAATTAAACTAAACGAAACGAAACTGGTTTGTATTTAATTATTATTTAGTTTAGCTTAGTTGTAATTTAGTTTAGTTTAGATTTGGGCTGAAAAATAAGCAAAAATCACCAGATGAATCGCGTGGCGCCCTCTGAAAACTCGGACGGAAGTAAAAGGAATGAATGTAACACGTTTCAATATGGACTTTTTAGAGTTACGAATTCTCCTCCCCACCTCTACAAATTCTTGCTTGCAGTTATAATTATAGTTGCAGTTTTTGTCCGTGCTTTTACCAGTATAGTTTCTGTGCTGTCGGGTTTTTTTGGGGGGAGTAGGAGGAGAGCAGTGCTGTGCTGTCAACACGGAAATCGTCCATACCTTGTAAACTTAGAAGTTTCATTTGTTTTTAATTCTGATAGATATATTTTTCATGGACAAAGGAATATTAAACTTTTACTTTGATGCTACAAAGAGATTTAAACAGAATAAAACAAGTTTGAGTCTAAATATATTGCAAGAGACGGAATGATTCCATCAAACCACAAATTTGATCAAAGCTATTTTAATTAATTTAAATTTAAAAAAATAGTAAAACTTGAAATACGTTATTTTCACAGTTATATTATAGTTGCAGTTTTTGTCCGTTCTACTACAAGTATAATTTCTCTGCAGCTGTTATTTTTTTTTTGGGGAGTGGCAGGAGAGAAGTATTATGCTGCCAGCACGGAAGTCATTCCATAGCTTCTAAACTTGGTCAGAAGTTTTATTATTTTTTAATACTGATTGATATACCTTTGAGGGACAAAAGAGTATTCGACTTCTACCTTGATGCTTCAATAGAGATTAGAATTAGATAAAACAAGTGCTAGAGATAAAAATAGTGCAAGAAAGATAATCAAACCAGCAATTTAGGCAAAAATATTTTAATTAAAGTAAATTCTAAAAAGAAATAATAATTAAGCTTGGAATACGTTATTTGCATAGTTATAATAATTATAGTTGCAGTTTTTGTCTTTGCTTATACCAGTACTAAATCCAATTTAATGAACTTAAGCCCAAATTGTGAGCAAAACTGTAATAAGTACACAATGTTTCGAGGATTTGTGCACCCCGTTATTAATTACAAAAGTTAGAACCAAAAAGCATGGTACAAAATGTTAACAACAGTTACTACACGTCATGTGGTCTTCCAAGGCGAAATAACTAAAACCAAGTAGTAAACGAAAGCATGATAGTTTTATAACTGTTGTTGACATTTTGTACGAGACTTTTTGGCTGAAACTCTTCCAGTTGATAATGCGGTGCACAGATCCCCGAAACTTTTCTGTATTTATTGGACTATTTGGGCTTGACGTTACTAAATAACGCTTAGTATTTTTATATTTAGTACTACTTCCAAGACCAAGAAGGCAAGAAAGAAGCAAAATACTTTAATCTCAAATAATCCACTATGTTAAAGCAAAAAAAAATGAGAAAAAAAAGATTATAGAGTCAATATAGCGCTCGTTTTGGCAACATGTTTTGCATCAGTTTATAAAAGTTCTTAAAAACTGATAAATGTTTGTTGCAGTAAGAGTATTTTTACTTACAAACAGTTGTCATCGCAACGACTTAAAATGCTGATAATTGACCGAGATGTGCTATTAAAAGCCAAACAATAACAATTTTGTTGCACATCTAATAGCAATGCTGGTAAAAACTCTTACAATATGCCAAATTGGTAACCTACAATTTCCATGGAGCCAAACAGAATGTGTAGTAAATTGAAGGCAGCCATTTTATGGCGATTATTGTTTGTTAAGTAACTGGAGCTGAACAATGGTACATGCATTTGGCTCACACTAGCAAGTAAAGCTAAAAATCACCCTGTTAATATAGTTGATTTAGAGATTTATTTCAGTGCATTATTTTAAACTCTTTAGTGAAAAATGGGCTGATTATTAAATAAAATATGAATATATTTGAGAGATCAAAAGGATAAAGGTAAGTGAAAAATAAAGTCAAGCGATAAAACTGTACACTGTATGTTACAAAGTAAAGATAGGGATGTGGTCGTTTCAATGAAATAAGTAGCTGACACTCAGTAAGAAAAAGCGTAAGGTAAGACAAAAAAACATCGTTTTTTAAATCAATGAATGCCTGACACGAATTCTTACAGAGTGGGCTACTTATTTATAAATAACGGCCTATTAGTAAAAAAAGTTGTTTCCGATAAAAACAAGGCCCACAATTGACACAAACCAAGACAAATTTTAATTTGCAGCATGAGTATCCATGCCTTGTTCACCTAAAAACAACGCCAAAGCAAAAACACATCGTGAGAATGCAATACATGAAGTAAAAACAGTGAATACTTACAAAAATGATGATGAAAACACCAAAATACGAGGAGATGAACGTGAGATGGCCTGCGTCAGTCAGCCATGTTGGAATGGCCATCTCTCTTTCATCTGCATTTTAGTGTTTTCATCAATATTTTTATAAGTATTCACTGTATTTACTCCATGTATTGTATTCTCAGGATGTGTATCTACTCGAGTGTTGTTTTTAGGTGGACAAGACATGGATACTCAAGCTGAAAATTGAAATTTTGCTTCGATTGTGCTAACTCAGGGTCTTGTTTTAGCAAGAAACAACTTTTTTTGATAATCGTACCCCGCCTACAAACAATTTTTTTCTAATGTAAAGCCTACTTTATTCTTCCTTATTATGATTTATAACACTTTTATTTCATCTTTCGAATAATACGAAGAGTTATATTAGACTGACGTTTTATTGTGCAAACTTCCTCATGCTACTTCTTCGGAATGTCCCTTCATTCTTTTTCGTTGTTAAAAAAAAAACTATTTGTACAATTTGTTCTGTGTTTACTTTCTTTCGTCAAATCTGTTTTATTACACTTATTTTACCTTTATTTATAAACCAATCATTAATATTTAAACTCCGGTTGTAGACTATACCTTCCATTAACAGAACTCGATATTTGCCGCATGATATTCTGTTTGTAAAAGTTTTACACAAAAGGAAATATTTAAAACCCTTCAACGTTTGGAAAATGAATTTGTGAATTCCGTGAAATATTACACTGTTGAATTTAACGTACTCTTCTCTACTTAATTTGTATGTTACACTTGTGTTTGCAATGCACACGGAAGCGAAGAATATACACGAGTTTTTAATAAATGATGAGATTACTAAAACGTCAGGAAGCCGTTGTTTGCATTCTAAATCAATGGCTTGTGTTAATTACCGACATCACTTACAACGGCTTTTGTCATTAATTGTTGGGTGAAGCTTCAGGTCTACGGTGCTTCTAAAACGTTATTAATTATTTTCCCAGGTATGAAACACCGAAGTTGTAGTCACTTTAATTAATGCATTAGAAAGTTAACCGAATTTTAGTTGATACACCTGAACTATTTTGTCTGGATGAATGCAATCTTGTAAGTCTAACTCTCGATTGTAGGATTAATAAATAGACATAAATCGCTGGAAATAATATTAAGGAAAATTGGAAATTAGCCAACAGCGAAAATCACACACTAGAAATAACGTAGTTCAGTAAGCCGCCTTTATGCACTTAGGTTTCGTCGGAGTGGCATGACCCGGATTCGAACCGGCTACCCAGTTCGCCCCCAGATCACGTACATAGTGCCTTAATCGTAAAATTCTCGTGATAATAATAATTCTTAGATCTTTTGTCACCCATGCAAAACCACAACACCTGATTTGTGATTTTGCAGACCCAGAATCGTAGAACTGGAGTTGAAATTGCGCTACTGTTGAAGCTACATTGGAACAATTTCAGATAAAGATCAATGGAATAAAGATCATGAAGTCCCATGATATTCCCGTTCAAAAGACAAATTGGTAGGAAATTGGGACAATCAACGTGGAAACGTGGCATGCTAAGCGTGGATTGTTCTAGACAAGCCAAAGCTCAACATTGATAGGGAGTACAAGAGAACGGAAGAAATGAACCCAACCACATTGTCGTTCCTACAATGATGAATTTTGTTTCTTTATAACCCAAACAATGATTTCCTGGCTTCCCGCGGAGACTACAAATAGAGGCATGGAGATGGGGAACAAAACAAAAGATTGGTCAGTTCTTGTGTAGTTTGGGATGTTAAGAATAAAAGTCGGACTAATGCATCCGCGAGAATTGACCAATGTTGGGTTTCGTAATCAGTGTTTTTGTGATTCAGGCCTTTGTGGTCGCCCGGCGATGACTGGGAGTGTTCTCTTTTTGGTTATAAGAAACAATCCCCATATGGATTTGGTTTTTTCTCCTTCTCATGTAGTATACACTATATCAACAATGCACGTTATGTGCTGCAAGCCCCTGTGATACAATCTTACACAGACTCGATGTTAAAAGAATCCAGAACGATCCAGAGCGACTTGTTTATGTTGATTTGCGTCAGCTACGTTCAACCACACAAAAGTGAAATACCCTTTTAAGTTTCGAAACATGTCTCCTTTTATCTTTGTCCATGGTTTCAAAACAGTGCTATTTAATGATTTCTGAATTCCTGTTTCTGCGATCTTGGTGTAGGTAGGTAGGTATCATCGAAGTAAACAAAACAAACACTTGAAGAATTAATACGTCTCTTTACGTACTGCCTTGAGTCAAACAAAGCTTTTCTCGTAATCCATATAAAAATCAGTGCATTTATTTACAGGCCCACTAGCGGTTCGATCTGGCTTAAAACAATCAGCAGTAGCTGGTGAGCGTTCCACTATTAACTGCCCTTCCTATGGATATCCTATACAGAAATATACGTGGGAGAAAGGTAAGATCTTCCTGTCGAGCTATATTTGTCCTGCACCAAAAAAATATATATAAACTAGACACGTAGAAGAGAAAACCCTGCACCCATTTAGAAACCTGCCAACAGCACTGCCTGAATCAAGCACAACTTTATAGGTCGTCGGTCCAACCAAGGCGACCTCTTGTATACATATTAGGCGCGTTTCCCAATGAGCCCTCGCTTATGCGTTTGCCACACCCTAATAGCAACAAGAGGCGGTGATACTACCGCATTTATTGGAATAACGATTGCTGAAACTCTATTGCTGTGCAAGAAAAATCAATTCAAAGTTGTTTGTAGGATGCCCCTATAATCTTCAAGTTGCCAAATGCGGGCTACCACTTAGTTTAATGAAAAATCCCAAAGCACTGTAATGAAAGCTTCTAAACTTTGGTTTATTGTTTGGTTTATCGCACTTTCGCGGTTTATTCCTAACGCCAAATTAGGAGCCTGCGTACGTTTAACTTCCCCCCAAATTTCCATCCGGGCTAGCTCTGTTAACTCGTTTAGTTACTGTTACCGTGTTAGTGATGTTTGCATGTAAGTGGGGTCGATTTTTGATTTTGTGATTGTAGAGCCTCGGTTGATCATCAGACCACAAGACGTAAGTTAATTTTCACATAATTAAGAGTGACACCCTGCTTTATGCCAAGCGAGATTGATGTAATTTTGTTGTTAACGTCTAAGTTATTACGCTCTGGTTTACCTTGACATTGTGTGTAACCATAACTGTGTACTGCACTTGTAAGAACTATTTCATGCGCGTTTCAGATAAATCGTTTAATTGCTAATGACAGACAGAGGGGTTCTACACAAATTAAGATGGCTGAAGCACAATACCTCTAGGCATTAAAGCCACTTCTGGGAACAAGTTTTGAGGTTTGCACTTTCGCAAATGATTGACGAATTAAACATACCCAAAATAGATGACAAATTTGAGATAGCGCGTAAACTTTTTCGATTAGGTAATCGAAGCACTCATGCATATGTACATATAGGAAGGGCTCATATAGTATTAAACAAACAAGTAGGCCTATACAATGCTTGCGGAAATGTTTACAGGCCTACGTGTTTTTGTAGAAGTTTATGAACAACTGTGTTTATTGACTATGCAGCATAGAAAGCCACTAAAGGTTGTTTGTATTTGTTACACGCATACAGACAATGGCATTGGGGTTCGGATTCTTTTATGTGCTCCAGGGTGGAATATGTAGGTAGTGACGCCCTTTCTCTGACAACGCTAAACGTTTGGATGAAACTAGTACCTGCTTTACCACCAGAGAGTGCTGTCGTCAAGTAACAGGAAGAGCAAAGCATCATGGGGATCGAAGCTATTTAGTCTCAATAAATCAAATTGATCACGATAAGAATACAAAATTAAGACATTAAAATAATTTTAATATAGATCAGAACTGTCTGATTTGAATGTTAATCCAACATTCAACTTTAAAACGGACTGTAGTTACGAGTTGCGCTAAGTTTTGTGTTACAAATGATTTTATGTTTATTAGAGAAGTGTGGCGAGCGGCCACTTATGCTTAAGCTTTTCCGTGGTTCACGTTTCTTGTAACGAACTGAATACGGTTTGAATCGAACACAGAATAAGTTCTTCAGCTTTGTATGTTACCCGCTCACGAATATTTCGTCCATTTCCGAAGGTATTGTCGCTATAACTATGATTACCATGGTAACGATGCCGCCATTTTTTTATTTCAAATTACGCCTCCTATGAGTACCTGAAAAGTGGTGCCTTCTGGTGTCTTTAATGGAAGCAGGTATTATTTATTCCATGTTTTCAGAAAAGCGTCACTACCTACTTATCTACCCTGTGAAGCACCTTCGATAGCAACGTTAATAACAAATGTACTGCATGGCCTAAGCTGTACTAAGCAACAGAATGACATCTTACTTAGCTTTGCTCCTATTCTGAGTAAGATTTTGTTGATTGCTTTCACGTATGAACATTGGAATGGATTTGTCCAAAAAACATGGAATCAACTCAAATGCATGTGGCACAAACTGACTTATCCTTCTGATTTCATTACTTTTCATGCAATTTCTATCAGTAGAAAGTCAGTAGTATTTTCAGTTCATGCCAGAGTTTTCTACTCTAATTTTACGAATTTTTCACTGTCCAGTAAAGTATGTCCACACAAAACTATGACTGTTTTAGCAAGAACTGGCTTGTAAAGTTTGTGTTTCATGTTTGCAAATATCTTTGCATGTCTTTAAATGTCCTTTTTTGCTTTATTTTCAGTATTTGGAGTATAAGTCGGCAACCGTTTTATTTCCAAAAAATACAGCAAATAATTTTATATTTGTTTTTGTATTGTGTTTATAAGTTCTTTACTTTGAAAGGGGTCGGTGTTGTTAAAAAGATACTATTTTAAAATTATTCGTCAGAATAATATTTTTTTTAAATAAAAAGGTTGCATGTTACTTTAAGATCTACCTTCCAAGGTCTTAGCACAGTACAACCTACATATTACCTAAATTCTGTAACAGAAATTATCTATTTAATCTGCGAATAAGGACGTGAATTACAACATGGTGTTTGTCGGTATAAAATAATGTTTTTTATTGGCACCTTTTACAAATTTTATTTCACTGTAGTGTTTAATGAATGAAATGTATGCACAAAATTATGTTTTCAGCATAGAAATTGGTCACACTCACCATATTCCAGTAAATGCGGTTCTTATTTTACTATCATGATTAAATATCCATTGGCAAACCATACTATAAACGCAAAGCACAATAACTAGTAGAAAGGGCACGGCAATTATTTTTATTTTCTTATCAAGACACTACTAGAGCTTTCTTTTAACCAACCTTACTTAGTTCCCAACGTTGTACGTATATGGCACGATAAATTTTACTCAAATTGAAAACGAAGAATTTCAAGAAAGTGGTTAAAACTTCATTGGTTGGACCAGCACCAGTATTTGTTAACTTTCGTTCGTTCTTCTTTATACTATAATCTTGTCTGCACCCCATTTTTTACGTTGGATGTTCACCTACTTTATGTATTATGACGTTCGGCTCAAGAAATGGAACAAGTGACGTGCAGAGATTAACCACTACGTCATCATGCTTCTTCGTGCTGTTCACACACCTGATTTTTGCACTGGGTCTAATTTTCGACGAGGCTGCTGCTTTTATGTTCAATAAAACATTTTGTTTTTTTTTACGAGTTGTGACCGTTCATTTATTTCAATTTAACCTGCACACGCACTGTTTCCAACTGTTATTTTTTTACTCATGTTCTTGCACCCTTGGTTACATATGATTTTTACATAACTAAAAAAAAAACTGTTAGATACAGGTTGTGATCTCACTACATATTGATAAGCTTTCCGCAGTACCAGGTGAATCGGATGCCGTTAAGAACCATTGAAATGAATCCATCCACCAACATCATACCACTGTATGTTATTTCTTGTAAGTCAAGTTTCTTGTAGTTTAAGCGTTGAACCGTCCTACAAATTAATGCAGTGACGACGTTCTATCAGGAATCCATTATCAGTTATATGTAGTTGTTGGTGGTTTTTCAATTACTGCATAAAGCGAGTATCCATCGGACTTTACCTAGGAATTCTCGAAGAAAACTATTTCAATTTTTGCATTACATATGAGCGCCAAATTATCACCGTAATGAATTAATAAAAAAAAAATTAAGGACTACGTACGATGTCTTATGGTGGGTTCTTGGTTTAAAGACGTGTCACATGCTACGAATTGTAAAATGGTCATTGTACAGTATTTTAAACTGAAATACTAAAGTTTACAGTATTTTTTCTTAGTTTAAGCTGCTTGCTTTCTTTGCTGATTATGATGTTTTTCTACATTCGGTGTAAAATACGGAATATTGTAACCCCTAGATTATTTCAAGATGGTGACAGAAGCAAGCAGCACGAATCTTACACGAAGCCTAAATAAAAAAATTGGATATAATAGTTTAATGTAAACAAATTGACGTGTTGTTAATTGAAAAGTAAGCATTTGAAGTTGTGAATAATTTATTTCCTCTCAAAGAAACTTTAAAAGACACATTCTTATGAAGACTGTCATCGCTCCTAATCTTACACTTACGAAAACAAACACACAAAAAATGCTACTGCAATATAGAAGTGTGTTTTGTGTCCTTATTTATGATTATTTCGTAACTGCTTTTTCTATTACTTGAATAAATATAGATGTAGTCAAGCAGTAAAATGCCTTGAACATCGAGGTTCAGTGATTTGACCTCCTACATGCCTGTAAAAAACAGGAACCATGAACAGTTCTCAATTCATTGAACCATTCTAATTTTTCTTGTCGAATACTGAGTATGATTATAAAGCGGTTTTGTGTTACATGCAGGGACAGCGCAAACAACACACTGTTGTTATATGTTATTCAACCCAAAAGAATATAAAACACCACAGCACAGTTTGAAGACCATGCAAAACCTTTCATTTAAGGATATCTTATTCAATACTTACAGGAAGTGCACAATAAGCAGTAAGCCAACAACATGTCGCGTAATTGGAAAGATGCTGTTCCTATCTTGGATTTCTAGTCAGAACTATTATTCCAAAGAACAGCAAACAGTACCAAACTGATAGTCAAGCGATTAAGGAAAAATAAAAAAAAATAAAGAGATAAACGATTGACTTGGGCCGAAGAATCACAATTTTTCTATCAGCAATGATACAAAAGTAGGGTTTTCATTGATAGGGTGTTATAAAGAAAAAGTTCCCCAGCTGCTGTAAGTATTTGTACCATGCGTAGCAACTTGAATGGGATCACTCTTTTCATTTTGTTTCGGTCGTCAGGATTTCGGGTAGTAGAGATTCCCAGTCTGATTGATTACTGCAGCCAAATTTGGTGGCTACCGGTCTTAATGCTATATTTAGCATTAAGACAGGTAGCAACCAAGTTGGGCTGCTCCATTCCAAAATAACGCCACACGAATGTAGTTTGATGCACCACATATGAATTGGATGCATTGAAGAATGCTAAACGAATATTTGTTTCGAAAAAGAAACCCAAGACTAAGACATATTGCTCTTCATTTGTAAGTAAGACTTATTTATTATGCTGTGGTTAAACTCAGTGGTTACACTGTTACTGTGACTGTTAGTGGCATTACATTAGCTGATAGACAGCTAGTTGCATCCAAATATAAATAATGGTGGAAGAGTGCAAAAGTTTGCATAGAAAATAAGTGAGGCATGACGTCAGAAATAGCTATGGAAATACCTAACAACAGCAGTTCGGACTTAACGTTGATGTTCTCTTTACCATTATTTGTTGTTGGGGAGGAGGGGGTTGGGTGTGTTTGTTGTTGGGGTGGTCAAGCTCCAACAAGACGTTTTGCCATAAACTATGTATTCCTTCACAAAGATACTATAATGCTCATTCTGGCTTGGACGTGTGTTCCAAAGGCAAATTCTGTGTGTTTCATGAAACATTAGGGTTTCAATGGACTAAAATAACAAGATTATAATGCAAACTGTAATTTAAATGGCTGCCATCAGATGGGTGGGAACGCAGGATGACAAACATTCACTTGAACCTTTCAGTCGAATGAACTTGACGGATTTGGACATCATTTGCAACCATTTACTGTGTTTTGGGTAGCAAATCATAAGCTGGAAAAGGTAAACTATACGTTCTTATTCCATGACAGGTAGAAAAATAATGAATAATTTGACTTGCCAGAAACCGTGAAGGGAAATTACATGTCCACGTATTTGTGAAATGGCAGTACTTATGATACAGTATATGGGTGGGGGGATTGAGGTTTAATGGCTTGTCGACGGCTATGTCATTAGCGCCAACCTCTGACACAGTATAGGATGTATAGGAAGTAGTGAAAGTTTTGATCCAATATATGTCTGGAGTATAATCTTGAATAATTTCAAGAGCTTAGCTAATCTAGTATATAGTGCTGCAACTATATGCTACAGCTAAACAGACACCTCTGCATGTGACCACAACATGGCAGATGCAAGATACATTGACGAAAAGTAGCTAAGTGGGAGAGAGGTCTAGACTGAGTTGGAAATTTTAGGGTCCACTTACGTTTAAGCTAGGTTTGGGACTGAACAAAACCAAGCCTACTTTTGGCCTAACCGAGGAAACCACCCTAACAAGAGTTAGGTAAAAACAGGCCTACCAAAGGGCTTAAGTAGCAACAATTCCCCTAGCCCAAAGTGCCAAACAAGGTTCGAAGAGGACCAGCTGGGTGGCTGGCCAAAAGGCAAACACATTTTTCTATACTCCCCCCTTTCTTTTATACAGATAGGTTACCCCTGATAACCGCGAAATAACAAGGGAATTATGGGAAGGTTCTAGAAGGTTCTAGCTAGCAGGAAACGGAAATTAAATAACAAGGCATAGATGTGCCCACCTATGTAAGATTAAACACATAAGAATTAATTGGCCATATGCACCAGGAAACATTAGCAACAGACAAGATTTGCAACATACATACCTTCACTAAACACACTGACTACAATACTACAAATTTAAAGTAACATGACAGAAGTGTGAATAAAATTAATCTTGCAGAGCTAGGCAACGGAATTAGTATGAATCGTTTTATTTGCCATAACCCGGAAACTGGCATTTATTAACAAACTGGTAACAACTGAGCACACTGATCGTAAGGGGCCTATACCCACACAGTAAACATTGTGAATGTTGATATAGACCTCTGACGATGGTTTCATAAAATTTGAATTTTATTAAATAGCAGTACCTAAATACCGTCCTAGAATCATGGATCATCGTGTCTTTCATCACGATAGAAGATTGTAACAGAGAATATAGTAAATGTGTGATCACAACCGTAGCAGTCATGGTATTCAGTTTCGTAGCCTGCCGAAGCTTGGTTATATTGTATCGTCATTGTCTCAAGACCAACGCGTATTTTGCACCTCCATGTTCAATTGTTTTTTTTTCTTTTTTTCCATTTTAGTTCTTACCTGTGTTACACTAAGGAAAGCATTAAAAATAATGGAATGTTGAATTAGTGTATGTGTCCCACTTGTCTATGTAGATGGAGTAACGCTGCCAGACAATATACGCCAAAGTGTGTTCCCAAATGGAACTCTAACAATCAGCGAAGTCCGCAAGTTATATGATGGTGGGATGTACTCATGCGTTGTTAGAAACGCAGACCACGAAGCCAGAGGTGACGTGGAAATCGTGGTTCTTGGTAAGATTTGCCTGTGCGATTACGTTGTTTTCCTAGGTTCCGTTTTTTCCTTACCGTTTTTTCCAGTTCCTTATATACCTTCTGAGTGTAGCCTTTTTATACCTTCTTGAGAACGAACCTTTTGTCCATAGACAATCTGTTGCTTTTGTTTCGTTTTCTTTGGATTTCCTATTTTTCCTGTACTTTTTCTTAAGGAGCCCTTTAATTTTAATCGAATGTCTCTGCCAGACATGATCAGCTTGCTGTCGTCTCCGTCTTTGTCGTCTTTCGTCTTCCGAGCGAGAGCAAGAGAGAGCTCGCTCGACATTGTGCGCAAGACGTTTCCAAATATTGAAATCCTTCCTTCCCCCTCACTACAATGACATTTTACCTTCCTATTCCGTATTGGAGGAGAACAAGAGGAGATTGATTTTTCAGCGATAAGCTGGCTTTCTGCCTTTCCTTGCAGATTATAATGTCAAAACCTCATACAAAATTCAGTTACTTGCGGAAGCTGGATGTTTTTTCCCCCTTTTCTACCCTGTACGACCAAATTCTCTCTTTATCTCTTCGTGAAATTTCCTGTCAAGATTTCCAACTTAGTTGAAATTCTTTTTTGGCGAGACTTGACTATCTTGCAATCCTCATGAGCTCTGAATTGAAACGTGAAGCTTGTTTCAAATTTTCTTTCCTTAAATATCAGGAAAAAGAAAAATACTTCCCGTCCAAAATATAAATGTTTTATTAAAATCTTTAAATCAAACTACGCAATCATGCTGCAAAAATCTAATGCACAGCTAATGAAAATACATTGGAAACAATGAACGCATGTTAGGTTTTGCGGATGTACTGTTCATTTAGAAAGCACGTTGTAAGATACGATGCAAATTTTAGTCCATTTGGTACAGTATTGCTTAGTCTACTGACAAATAATTTTTTTTTTAATTATTACAATTCAAAATATAAGTTTTCCCAAAGGAGTCTCATTTACAATTTGCCTGTTGCTAAAATGAAGTTAAGAATTTAGGCCTCGAATGCAATTTAAAAAAGATTAAAAAAAATATTATCACCAAATTCCTAAATTAGGTCTGCAATAAATATGTGATTTTTGTTTTATGGGAAATGTAAACATAATACTTTAATAAGTATATTAAAGTTAGAAAAATAATTTTAAGCGTTAGGTGACAGCAAATAAAAGTACGGTGCACAAAAAAGTTGCTATTTTATGTAGCAGTGCTGAACAAAATTCGGCCAGGCATGAATATCTAAATACCATCGCGTTACTATTTTTGACAAAGTTGTAGAATTGTGTCGGACATGTAGCAGAAATGTTCAACTTACCATTAAAAACTGATCTCTACATCTTTGACGAACGTCACGAAAGTGCTAAAGCCTTCTCAGTTTTCCTGACAATGACATTGGCTGCTGTCGTGTTAGGCATGAGGCTTTCAAGTGTCGCTGGTTCGAACGACATTTAAGAAGGTGAAAGAGAGAGAGAGAGAGACACAGAAAAAAAAAAGATTTTTTCGAAGATGTCTGAAGCGCTTAACGGCAGTTAAATGGCGGTAGTTCTCACAGCAGCAATCCAAACGGACGGAATACAACCGAAGGCCTTTTTTTTTTTTACCCACTTTTTTTTTGTCAATTCCCGTCGTCTTTTCTTTTGACGACTCTGTTGCTGCTGCTGATTGCAAAACGTTAACTGCGAAACGACATTAGCTGGCAGCAATTATGGCCGTTTCCGCCTAAAGCGCATAATGGCGAACCGCTTTCCTCCGATTTAGGCAATCGCCCACCATTTTGCTTTTCGAGTGCCGAGGAGGAGTTGGAAACAATGCTGACGCAATGACAATGAAAAAAAAAAGGAAGAAAAAAAACGAGGAAGTCAAGAAAGGACGAACTGGCATTGCCTGGAGCGCATTGAGGTGGATTCCAACGTGAAAATGTAATCTTAACTTCTGCTGCAAATTGCATATTTCTTTCTGCGTTTAGTTGATCTCAGTGGACATTGCACTAGTGCTCTGCTGAACTGTTTCAAATTTAGAGGCTTGCCTGTCCAGTTTATTTTCAGTGTGCTTTTCTTCAAGTACCGTTTTTACAAGATTAGGACACCGTCCATTGGTGTTGCAATCAAGCTGTCACAGTACAGTTCGGATCTGGGAGTTAGTATCGAGTTGTTGGTGTCTTTGCTCCCAAGTTGTCCAAACTAACCAGA
>JAHWFP010087397.1:15762-28885 GCA_023313725.1 Lithobius niger
CGGGCGGGCAATATGTGCTCGCTGCTCCTGCTCTCGCTGCCCACCTTATTTAGACTCCACCACGTCCCTAAATTGAACGTACAGTCACTTAACGTTTTTGCTCTGAAATGAGCTACGACCCTCAAGCCACTAAGAAGTTCGTCGAACTGCAAGATAAATGCAACGTGTCTGCAGCTGCATGCGAATGGAGAGCGGCATTTCATCCGTTTTATTTGTCTTCTAAATGCCTCCACTTTGGAAAGAAAGTGTTCAAAGTAGGCAACCACCGAAACTAATTAGCCTAAACTCCTCCCTCGGGCTTTTAAAGTTGACTTGCAAACCTGGCCGGCACACAAAAGCGCGCCTAAGTACACAATGCACAATCGTGGAAGGTATAGTCCGGTTGCGATCTGCGAGGATCAAATTAGTACACAATCTAATAAGTACGGCAATAAACGGTTGTAGGATTAAAGAACAGGCAGTTTTAAGTAAAAACTGTGTATATACGCGTAGAGGATTGTAGGGCTCCAGCTAGAAGTATAAAGAGTATAGATGCTTCAAAACGGAGCTGGATGATAATACAATAAAGCAAATGTACCATGTTATACAACGTCTGTGCTGCGGTATTTTTACGATATTTGTCGTGTCCCACTATTATCTGCGAATAGGTACTCGTAATTATATTCTTCAGAATTATATGAAATTGCGGCACTATATCTTCGAGGTTAATAAAAATGAGAACATATAATTCTCGTTGGCATTTTAAAGAACTAACCTTACTAAATTTCTAATGGCTGAACTGACTTTAATGAGTTATAAGTCATTAAGTAGTACATTTTTACAAAAAAAATTGCAGTTTACGTCGAGAAAATCAGGCCTTGAATGCGAGGAACTTATGTTCATTCATATGGTTCACACTTCTTTCAGTACTGGCCCACGGACTAATTACGAAATTGTGTAGTAGAGCAACTAATATTCTGCTTACATTGCTGGATTGTTAGTTATTAGTTGCAATAGCAGAAAAAAAAAACTCTCGCAGATGCTCAAGTTGCAAATGCAATGCTTAACACGCTCCAAGAATATTACGTCCTACAGACTGAGATTCTGTGGTGAGTCCAGTAGTAATCCTTGAATTGCTCTTTGAAATGACAAAGAATTTCAACATATTCTTGGAATCTACAGATTTGCTAAGTGAAATCTATACTTAGTAAAGCCAAACTATGTAGCGTGGTAAGCAAAAAAGTGGAACCACTGACTGGGATCCAAAACCGTTATTATACACCAACTGCTATCGACAATGTTGAAATACCAGACTTATTGGAATGTTCAAAAGTTATTACGAGCAAACGTAATTACTGCCAGTGCTGCTGATCAAATGCGAGTTGTAAAATATGGCCTATTGTGTGCGCACCGTATCTTGAGTCCTGTAAGTATTTTACGAGCGGCTACGTCTTCCTGGAGGGGCGGCTTTAATCGACGGCCGCCATTGTTTTTGTAACCGTCTTGGATATCAACAAGGCACTCTGCTGCCAAAAACGTACAATCGATTATCTGTGTCTTTCTGCAGCGAACTCAAGATAGGCCGCGCACATTTTAAATCACTGTAATGTAATAACTACAAAATTGATAAAACATATTCCTAATGTTACTTCTCCTTTTTTAAATCTGTTAATTTATACCGGAAGAACGTTTCTAAACAAGAAACAAATGAAATAGATTTTTTTTTGTATTTTTAAATTTCCTGTTGCACGTGATATCCGCCCTCTTCAAACAGTGTCAGTTAATAATGGAGAAATCTGGGAAAAGCTTGACTTTGAGACATATATAGTTTCGCGCAGTGATATAGGTATTTTAGAGATCCCAGCATAAAAGATAACTAAAAAATCATCACAACGCTGTAGATAACTGAAGCGAATTAAATGGCATGCACTTTCCCATTATTGCCATGTATATTTCCAAGTGTAGAATTTTCCTGCTGTTGCTGATCTGCTGGGTAAGTCACTGAGCTTGAGCACGCACGAAATCTGTGTTCACAGCGAATTCGTCTTGCGGCTACTTATACCATCTATCGTGCTGTCAGCAGAGGCACGTAAAGCAAACCAAGGCCACACTTGTCATCCCTGAATTAAATGGAAAGCTGGTGGTGGGAATAGGGGGAGGGGAGGGAGAGAGGCGACTGTGGAATGGTGCCAAGACCGTTAGTAAAGTTAATGTTGAGCCTTCAGCAAAATAGCAGGTACACTTGTGCAAAAAAAAATATATAAATAAATACATTAAAAAAAGTGTCTTGGTTTCCAAACAGGGGTGAACACACTGCATAGCAAGTACTATTTCAAATGATTTTCAAATTAAGTGAAGTTGCGTGTTAGAACTAAATAATACGTGGCCTTTAGGGATGTTTGACACTAACTGTTGGAATAAATCTTGGGTTGGCAGAAAGGATTTTGTGTCAGATAAACTGACTTCCTCAGAGGCACGCATTATTTGACGCAAGCAAAAAATGGTCGGTCAAGGAAGTTTTTTATTCATAAATTTGTTTTACTTTTCCATCGATAAAAAAAGTGACATTGTCATTCTTCGTCGAGAATTAAAATAATTAAACTGATAACTAATTAACACTATTTTGTTAGTGTTGTTGATTTCATTGAATATTTAAAAACTGCCAGTCAAAGCAGAATGGGAAACTACGTGCTCCGTCAGCAGCTGTGGGATGTGTTTTGTCTGCCTATTCTAGACAATATCAGGGCCAACACCAAGCTACACGGTTTCCGGGTTCGAATCCAGGATTCGTTCTGCCTCTTACACTGGTTGTAAGATGTACAATAAGGTTCAAAATTGAACTCGTTCAGTACATGAACATCGTTCAAGTGACTTAATGATGAATAATAATTACATTTAACTGAATGTAAATAATAGTTCAAGCTAATCAATAACAAAATTATTATTATTTTTTTATTATAAAACATACTCATCCGCATTTGTTGCGATAAACCAAAAATTGAAGGTGGCTTCATGCTGCTGCCTCTGTGTTTGTTCACATGGTGTAACCACAATCGAGTCATTTATCAAACAATTCAAATTATGGTTGTGTGGACGTAAATTTTCCAGAGATATGTTCCTGGTCACATTGAAAAACCACAAGTTCATATCAAATATACACTTTTTAATAATTAAAACAGTGTATATTTGGTATGAACTTGTGGGTTTTCAATGTGACCAGGAACATATCTCTGGGGAAAAAAATTCGAGTCATTTAGTTTAATCTTAATCAGTTGTTCGTGTTACGTGGAGCAATAATTACAACTATTTACATATATTTATACTAATTATTTTCGTTAGGTATGGAGTAGATGACCGATTGTACTAGTCTAGTTTTCTATTGCGTATTTCCGAACTGGGCGTGTTACTGACTCATTTACGCCATGTATGACACGTTTAAAGAATGGTATGATAAAATTCTGTCAGAAGACTAAGCAATAATTAACCAATGACGTATTTAAAGTGAATATTAGCATTTTTTGTTAAAGATTATCAACAATAATCGAGTTGTTGGTAGTGCCGCGATAGGATACCATACATTAGGTTGGATGCAGCACAAATTTGGGTTTTTTTTCAGATTCGACGAAACGTAATGGACATATAAAAAAAAGAGAACGGTATGCTTCTAAATTGTGTACCTGGTACACGTACCTGAGTGACAACCGCAGCAATACTTATTATCTGATTTGCAGTTGATGTTTTATTATTATGCCATTATACATTTTAGGAACACTTGAGTTTAATAGTGCTTGTCTTTTTACTTACTTTAGTGTGCCTGTTTTGTAACGAATCATAAAAGTATGCTGCGGACGTCAAGCTGTTTGTTCGTTAATAAATCGAGCTAGTAAAATCCTAATTTAAAAAAAAGAAGAAGCAGAAAAGCGTTTTACTTCAAACTGTGGCAGAACATTCGAAAAATTAAAGGGTACACCGCCAACCTTTTTCTAAGCCCTTAGCTTTCCGACACATTCAAGCTTTAAAACCTTAATGACCTAACTCACTCCAAGTGTGTCTTCAAATCTAACCCAGAGAGAGGCTTTTAACCTTTTTTTTACCAGTAAAAATCCTTAACCATTAAGCCTTTAACCTGTACTCAGGCCTTTGCCCCCCTTTAAAGCTAGCCTATATTTCATTCACTGCATGCGGAGGAACAACCTATCTCTGTTACCATGCTAACTTTATCATACTCTAGCCTACGGTTGTTTCTCCGAAACTTGCATGTTTTTTCGCTGTTCCTGCGAAACTTTTTTCCGGTCTCAGACGACCTAATGCCTCTCCCTTTACCTCTCTCTATCTCACTCTCTCTCTCTCTCTATCCTCTTTGAGTGTTGAACGTTGTCAGTGAGTTGCGTGTTTCGATGTTTGACTTCCAGTCCCACCAAAGATAGCGCCCTTTTCCTTCCAAGAAGAGCTTTTGCGTGAGGGCATGCGAGCGAGGCTGCAGTGCGTAGTAAGCGAGGGGGACCTGCCGCTGACCATCAAGTGGCAAAAGGACGGCGGAGATGTGTCGCCCAATCTCGGCGTCCTCATTCGACACTTAGACGAGTTTTCCAGTATCTTGACCATAAATAGTGTGACCCCTCGTCATAACGGCAACTACACATGCGTAGTAGCCAACTACGTAGCCACTGTCCACAGCACGGCGGAATTGTATGTTAACGGTAATATTATCGGTTATTCCTTTTTCCACATTTTTATCGCTTTTTCTTTCTCTTTTTTCCTTATTCTACTTCTAGTTCCTCCAAAGATTATCCCGTTCAATTTTATCGACGATCAGTTCTATATGGGGATGCGAGCGCATGTCACGTGTGCCGTATCCCAGGGAGACCTGCCCATTGCGTTCCAATGGCTAAAAGACGGCTCTGAGATCTCCCATCAGACCCTAGGAGTGGCGACCCGTAATTATGATGAGCACGCCAATTCTTTGAGTATTGAGAGTGTTACGTCCAAACACTCTGGTAACTTCACGTGCATCGCCAGCAACAAGGCCGGGACTGCCATGCATACGGCGCAACTACTGGTGCACGGTAATTTTTATGTTTCCAATAATTTATGCCCCAGCCTAGACTATAGGACCCTGCAAAACTTAACGATCTCTATCTCTTACAGCTGCTGAGAAGTTCTGACAATTCTTTTTCAGGTTTTTTTTGATTGCAGTCCGTCCGTATGTGGCACCCACCGAATAATAGGCCTAATGTGTCTCAAACGACACTCCAAAGCTGTCAAAAAAAAAAATTCCCCCAAGTCCCCTATCTATCTACCTGCTCAATTTTGTTTGATGCAAACGTGCTTGCTGAAACAATAAAACTGGTCCTCTCCAACAACAAAGCTGACTATAATACAGTCGCATTATTAATGGACAAAGAGAAGTCTTTTAGCCGTCCAGCGTTGGGCACAACACTTGCACTCACACTCTATATATTTGGATGATGAATAATAAAATATTTAATAATTTATTATATGATATCTATATATATATATATTAATAATAAAAAAATATTGTTGATCGATATATAGAGTGGCGGATCTAAGCACACAGTAGACACAGTAGTTATTTTTTGTAGTGGTAGCGGGTAGAGTAGTAACGTAGCTCCATAGAGTGGCATCAAGGCCTATGTCGCTGTATATGGACACTTCTAACAGACCAAAATTACGGCTTCTCCTTCCAGTGGCCCCAAAGATCATCCCCTTCTCGTTTCAAGACGATCACTTGTTTGAGGGCGTTCTTGCACAGATCTCATGCGTGGTGTATCAAGGAGATCTGCCCATAGAAATCAACTGGCTGATGGACGGCTTTCCGGTCATGGCCGGCCATGGCATACAAATCCGCCAAATCGATGATTATTCTAGTGTCCTCACGATTGGCTCTGTACAGAGAAAACACTCAGGCAACTACACTTGCGTAGCGTCCAATTCGGCGGCAACCACCAACTTCTCCGCCACTCTCACTGTCAACGGTAACTACATAGCTCCGAATTAACGATGTTGTCTTCCCCTGTCTCGTTTTGCAGTGCCCCCAAAGATCGTGCCCTTCTCGTTCCAAGACGACCACTTGTTCGAAGGCATGCTCGTTAGGGTGTCTTGTGTTGTCAGTCGTGGGGATCTGCCCCTCACAATTAGATGGACCAAAGATGGGGCCCTCATACCACCCTCCCTCGGAGTAACCCTCCGAGATTTCGATGAGTACTCCAGCGTGCTATCCATAGAGTCCGTGGCCATTGTCCACAATGGGAATTACACGTGCTTTGCCAATAATTCTGCGGGGAAAGCGAGCCACACGGCCCAGCTCCTGGTCAACGGTAATATACGCCCTATGCACCTTTCACGTAGGATTGGATAGACACGCTTCCTTAGGGACTAGCGAATTAGCCCTATAAATCCTGATCCAAACCTATTTTTTCCCTGCTCCCCATCCAGCTAGCTATATCGCTCGTATTTCCGGCCCTGGATACCCCTATATAGAGGCACGACTTGAACGAATAGCACTTAGTTGCAGTGGCACGTACTCTAGCCCTATGAATGTCTATAACTCCATAAAGCTCAGCCCTTGGAACTTTTTCTAACCAAAAAAAAAAAAAATTAATATATATAACCAACCCAATTCATTGATACTATAATAATATACTATATCATACTCTATATTCAATAACTATAACTTGCAAGCATGCTGGATTACTGCACATGAAACTTCCTAGCTGCATGCTATCTAATAGGTTTAGTCCCAAACGCGTGAAGGCACGATCACATGGATTACAACACCTCTCCACAAAATATACATCCAACATAATAATCCAAAACTATTAATGATGAAAAAAAAAAAATTTACCGTCTCGTGGCCCAGACATTACTTTTTTTCTTATCAAAGCACGTACGTCATAAATCACTTTAAAAAGAAATGTAGAAAAGAATGAAAAATGAAATAAAAATAGCACAGTTTTTTTGCAACATGGCCTGACTCAAACAACCCTTTCCATGACATCTTCCCACACCCGAACAGTTCCACAAAAAACTTTACAAATTCATCCACCTTCCTCACTGTGGCCTATGACTTGATACGAAAACTCCATGATTATACAAACAAACACCTTTATATATATATTATATTATATATATTTTTATATCTCAATATATTTATATATATACACGTACCAACGCTGAACGGTGTGTATTACAGTTACGATTTTAATAGCAAGGTGAACCACACTAAACGAGATGTACAATTTACTGGACTAATTTATTATTATTGTAATTATATGAACGCCTGGCACGTGACGTGTTGACATGATTTTTCGGGATATGAAAGTGATTTTCTAGAGTGTGATTGGTCAAAGCGAAGAGCCAATCGATCGTTTATATTTATTTTGATCCCCGAAATCTCTGTTCTATACTCCAGAACCAACTGGTGCAGACCCAAAATTAACTTGCTAATTTGATCTTTATAATATTAATCTTTACAAAGTCATTTCATAGGCTGCATTTACTTCCCATTCTGGGGTCGAGAAGACCAGTTCTCCCAAGTCAAGAATTTTGCGAGAGAGCTGTACTAATCTGCCTTTTAAAAGTGGCCATTATTATTATATTATCATTATTATTATAAAAAATATTATTTTGTGGAGGCTTGTTAGTATCTCACCGCATTATTCCATGTGGTTTGTACTGAAATTTTTCCTTTTAACGTAATTAATCTTAATCATTATTATTATATTACCATCATTATTATACTTAGTGAATGTCTTTCTAAAACTCTTAACCTATATAGTTGCATATTTTTTAAAAAGTTGCATATTGAGTATATATTTATTATTTTAATTTTATTGCATAAAATTTAACCATTATTATTATTATTATCATATACTTATTCTTTCTAAATATGGGGCTAGTTATTGCTGTTCTCATCGGAGCTCTATTTTCTGATGAGAACCTAGCCCGCATCAGAGCTTACAAGCTTCTAATGATATGCTTACTTTGAACTCATGTTAGCTTGTCAGAACTTAATGTTGACCTGAACCTTTTTACGCATGCTCAGTCCCACCGAGATGGAGTATGCCACCGAAGGACGTGTCAGTACTTCTCGGCCGAGAGGTTTTGCTCAACTGTCAAGCAGACGGATTCCCCAAGCCCAAGTTTAAATGGATGAAGGCTGAAGGTGAACACAAAAGCCTGGCCCATCTTGCTATCGTGTGTTTCTCATTTTTGGTTTTTACTTTATATTTTACTTTATTTTTATTTTTGGTGTTGTTTATTCCCTTTTTGCCTCTGTCTATACCATTCTCACTCCCTGCACCACCAGGAAAAAAGCAAAATAATAATGGAAAAAAATGTCCTCCATGCAGCTACTTTGGCGGCTCTATTTTCATCCTCATCGCTCGCCATACCCCCCCCCCCCCCCTGAAGTGCAAATAATTTGAAAAATTTGAAATTCAATTTTTACCAGTCAGCCAGCGGGTTGTATAGTAGGAATTAGAAAAAAAAGTACGTCTTGATCTTTTCCTTCCAGCTCTCCATGCGCTAATTAAAAGACGTTATTGTCATTGTTATTTTATTTCATGCTGTTTATTGAAGCTCAGCACAAATGCGAAGTCACCAATCCACAACAATGCAGGAAAGTAAACAGCGACTGAAAAGTGTAACTATTCTATATAAATTCAGTAAGCTCAAGAATGAGACTGACTGGAAGCTGTAGTGTTTATTTTGGCTAAAAAAAAAAACCAGAATAATTGAAAAGCAAGGTTTTGCGTTATAATTTTGTAAAGAAAGTGATAGGATTACGGCCTATAATAATTGTACAAACAAGACACTAATTTGGAAATCTAAAGATGATTATATTTTAGCTAATCATTTACGTAATGCAAGGTATTGCAGTAATCAATTTCCAGATCCTCACTAATATTAAGATCTTCTTGTGGGTTTTGGTCAACAACTGGAAACACTAAGTTCGTAATGTAAAGTCACATTCATAGTATTTATTGCTAACCAATTCAGAAACTCAAGAAAACAGAAAATCATATCTATCTCGTCACTAAACAGTAAATCTACCTTGGCTATACATCTAGACCGACTAAGTTCGTGATACAGAATACGAATGCTGTTCAGTTTAACAGTTCAAGAACGAGAAAGGACCATTGAACTAAGTCGAGCCCATTGATTTTGCTTACAGCTAGACACTGAGTTGAATACAAAATACAGATTAGTAATTGCTAGTCGCCAGTGAATTACCTGTATCTCGTTAGTGAGTGGTGTTAAATCTACCTGACAAACTACAACCAAACTGGCGGCAAGCCAACTTGTGAGCTAGTCATTGTCGTGCGTGGCTTGAGTGTGTTCAAATCCACATTGGAATGATTCATTATTGTCTCATACAGATGGTGCTTACTGCAACTCCAGCTAATTCAGCAGTCATATCTCACGCCCATTCCAGCGTTACGAGCGTAAACGTGCTCTGAACATTTATTGATATTTTCTTCTGATTTTTTTAAAGGGTCGTTTACAACATGTGATGTACAATCATCGTGTTTGCCCTGAAAGTGGCATATTGTTACGCTGCCAGTACAACGCAACTGCACAGTAACTATCACCTAAGCTTGGTAGGATACCTCTCAGACAGGCGTGACTAACACTCTCGGTAGCTAGCTGCGACTTTTAGATAACGTATGCAATGTTTCAGTTAAATATTTTTTTAAAAAGCCACTCAAAACACTAGCTAATTGACTCTAGCTCAATGGTATTGCAGGTATATCAAAATCAGGACTAGAATGGAGTTCATGCAACAATTAGAAGGTAATCTGGAACAAAATCGAGGATATTAATACGCACCTAACTGTTAGGATACGACTAGAGAAAAATATACCAATAAAAATTGGAATAGTTTCCTTATTCAGTTCTGCTTCAGGTTACTAGATAAAGCAACATAATTTGGTGTTTTCTGCATTCTGTTATCATTCTGTTAGGCTTTGAGAATGGAGGAATGTTCCGTTGTATTATCCTGAATTTTTCATTACGTTGTTCAGCAGGGGGGTAACAATTACGCTTACAGAATTCCGATGTGACCCGAGCCTTTCGCGTTTCTTTTTTCCCTTCTTTTCTTTGTCTGGGAACAAGAACGGATGCTGTGTTCTTCGTCTATAAGGAGAGAGCACTTCAATTTGGTTGGTGCTGAAGAGACTGAAATGGGTTTCCAGAAAGTGAGGAAACCGTGAGCGACCAGTGCATTTCCTGATTAACGAATTAACGGGGTTCCGCAAATAGAAGTTGCAAAATATAATAGGATGAAGCTGCGGTTCGACAACATTTGTCAAAATCCAAAAGAGATTTTTAAAAAAAGCGTATGCTATAAACAAGCGAAAATTATGTATACGACGAGCGTGTAAACGGGCCTATAAAACAAAATGCCTGCAGTTCTTCCGCATTCGTTTGTAATCATCGAAACTTTAGTGACCAGACTTCTTAGTACTCATTTTAAAATTTGTTGTGTAAATTTAAAATAATGCCGCATAATACTAGTAAGTTTATCATTATTCTGGATGCAAAGAGGTTGCCCTCTGTTGTACACGACTTTAAGTGGGTGCAACTTTGAAATAGTCAGCTGCGTATATAAATGTATACGAAAGGGTCATGAAGTATCATCTCTCGTGAGAGTAAGCTGCATGCCCTCACTTAGTTAAACCATGCGCAACGGCTGTTTGCCGTGACGTCACCATGAGTTAGACAATGACGAACGAGAACAACGGCTGTTTGGCCGTCTGATTGGATTAGCCCAGTCACGTGATATGTACGTCACAGCAAACAGCCATTGCGTGTGGTATAGTTGCTTTTTAAATCATGTTAGTTGTTTTTTTTTAAATAAGTTTGCTAATTTTGAAAGAAAATCAATATATTCTAAATCGTTAATGCAACAGTTATTTATTTTTGAGTAAAGTTCAGTGATAGTAGAAATAATAGGTAACCAACTTGTTAGGACACAATGTGTTGCATATTGCCAGACAATAGCAATTTCCTTTAGCAAATGCGTCAGCGAATTATGAAATTACGGAGGCAAGTTTGAAATTGTTTAATTTAACTGGAGTTTATTGAAACAACCCCTTGAAAGGAAGAATAAAACCATTCCAATGAAAATCCTGAATTGAAGACTGTTAGCTTCTCGAACGGTATATTAAATGTACTAAACCGGTTGGTTAGATTTACCTTAAAGATTACTGATGTGCAGGGCCAGTGACAGGAACAGACCATGGGGGAGGGAAGGGGCAATTTTTCTAGGGCCAGGGTAATTTCGATTTGAGCTTAGTTGTTGAACGTGTCGGTGTCACTAACGATATATCTGAAAAGAATTTCATACTTTTTAAATGTTAGTTTTTTCTTGTAATCCTTCTCAAATTCCACCAAATACAACTATGTACGTGGTAAATACGCTGATTTGGGGGCTCTCCCCCGACCATAACGGGGGGGGGGGGGGGTATGTCGCTGCCCCCAATCCCCTTAGCCACCCCCCCCCCCAAAAAAAAGTCCCGATACCCAGTTTGTATCAGGTCTAGGGAGTCCTGTCGTTGGATGTGCTATGTAACCACCAGTGAAGGCCAGAGGACCAGGTTACTAAATTTTTTTTAAAGTTATTTCAGTGAAAAGACACCTGATGTTGGATTGATTTTCGGTAACTGTGCTGACGAATCTACAAGTTGTCGACGCGCCATTAAGCCTCAATTCCCCCCCCCCCTCTACAAGGCACGCGATAGAACAAGCAAACTGAGGGCCTACCTAAATATTTTTCTACCAAATAGCAAAAATAAAACTTAGAGAAAAAAATCCCACGCTTAAAAAATATTATTGGTTTTTGCGCATTAAAGTCCCTCATCTAACGGATAATCAGCTTGAGTGTAGAGTGATTGAATTTACGACTAGTGCAGAATGAAGAAGCGAGATATAAGACAATGAATTTTTGCATGGCGAAGTAGCAACAGTCTAATACTATTGAGGAAACAAAGCCATGAATTCGCATTTTTTCATCGAAGAAAATTCCTCATATTTTAGTCTAACGTATTCATGAAAGCGGGTTAAAAAAAAACTGAATTATACACGCTGTTGAATGGACTGAATATTATTGCGACCTGATCCCCCTACGTTTTTTATTTCAGATACGGGAAGGCGGGAGAAGGGTGAGGAACTAAGGAGCATGATCAGATACGCTCTGAATAATAATTCGTGCATATATTCCACGGGTTGGTGGAGGCGCTTCGTCTTCTTTCCCTTCCTTCTACCACAACAGAATTTGACATGCGATGGCGTCTCGGGTTTAGGCTTATTACCTACCGGGTTCCTCTCCAGCTATTTCCTAGATTTCAATTTCTAAGGCAGTCCCCTCTCGTTCGTTTATCGAATGAAGCGCTTCGTTTCCGAGTAGTCGTCTTTTTTCCTCCGATGGTGGCGTCTGCACGAGCGGGGAAGAAAGAGGAAGGGAACTCGGCCGACCAACCCGACCGACGTGGTCGCCTTATTGATCTAAGGATATCGACCGTCACTGGCAGCCCATCGATCAGGCAGACGGAAGGTTGAGCGCTGCATAAAGGAAATAGGCCTCGCCCGGCTATATACCAACGACAGTAGCTGGCTGTAACTGCAGCTCAGCTCCCCGCTCCATATGGAACCTTCAAAATTACTGGGGCGTGACTGGAGTTAGGCGAACAGAAAAGCCGTGTTTTACTTCCTGCTTTTTTTTTTTCTTTTTAGTTTTTTTTTTTATTCGAATCTTTCTTCTTGTTCCATTTTAGTTGTACTGTCAATAATGTTGCGTTTTAAAGTTTGGGTAGACGCGTAGGAGCAAAAAAGCGAAAGTCGTTGTCGGCATCAGCAGACATTCCCACTCTTTGGAGTTGTTGAAGGATAAGCATAGAGCAGCGTCAAGTGACGTCATATTGGCTACGAGATACAATTTGGAGGTAATAGCTACAAGGTGCACTAGATTGAAATGTAAAGGAAAATACGGCACTTCTAGTCAAGACAGTGCTTTAAATGCGGATTTCTTAGGCTTAAAATAACGTTGTTTTCTCCAACAACAAAAATCGCGCGTTATAGGCTTAAGAAATCCAGTCTAATAGCATTGGCTTCAGTAAGAAGA
>JAHWFP010087397.1:28985-49079 GCA_023313725.1 Lithobius niger
TTTACCCTCCAGTGCTCCTTGCAGCTAACCCAGTTACTGGCTCTACCATAGCCTATAGTTATACACAATAATACTACGTTGTGTCACTGCCCTATTGGTAGCATACTGTAGTTTAAAACTTTTTTTCTGTACGAAATGTTTGAGTGCATCTATTGCGTACCAGGTGCATGAGGGCCAAAGCATCACAGATTCCAAAATAGTTTCAGTCTGTGAAAACTGGTTATTGGTATTTTACCCATTGTGGATAATACTGTTGATGTGCCTTTCACCGCTAAGTCGCGGTCATTAGGGATTGGATCACATAATCACAATTTTAAAAAATTGTTTCGACTTTTTAGGGGTATCCACCCATAATGTGCAAAATTGATCACATGTGACCTGTATGTTAATGTGCCGTTTGGGCCCTTGTGTAAGGAATAATGAAACAACAGGAATAATAAATCAATAGATGAATAAAAATTCTGAAGGTTTCTCCTTCGTGGCGTGGTAGATCATTCTTATTGTTTAGTAATAATTAATTGTGAATAGCAAATACCACCAAGAATATATACAAACCTACATGAGAGGGAACTTTCTTTATCTTTTTCTCTTACTCTCTCTCTCTGTCTCTCTGTTCCCCTCCATCTTTTTTTCTCTCACTCTGTTTTTCGCTCTTACGTTCCTCTCGTTCTGTTTTTCTCTTACACATAACCCTCTATCTATTGTCTTTGTCTGTCTTTGTTTCTTGCTCTTCACGTCTCTCCTACTTCCTCTCTTTTTCTCTTATGTTCCCTTTATTTCTCTCTTTCTGTCTCTGCATCTTCAGAAAAGTGCACTACCACACATGCCTTCTTTACGCTCTTCATGGATTTTTTTGTCATTACTTCCTCCGAACAAACGCCTTTATTAGTGTTAGGTGTTTTTATCAGGACCAACCTTCCACTAATGTCGGCCACCAATGGCCAAATGGCGAGGGAAATTCGGCAGTTGGCGACTTGATTTTTAGCCCTTCAGTCGTAACGGCGCCTGATTAACTAACTCTGATACTGAAATTGTCATATCTAGGGAATCGTACTAGCTAGAAACAAGCGGTCTGCGTCGTTGCGTACAGAATTACAAGGGCTAGCCAACCAAGCATGCAATATTGTTACTAGCCTCTTTACCTGATTGGGGAGTTAAGATTATTGAAAACAATGTTTAAGCATTAAGTAGCAACACACCTGCTAAAACTATTTCTATACATGGCGAGTAAGTAATAGACAATGGCGAGCGAATTTTAATATCTACTGGCCAAATGGCGAGCGCCACACACTTAACATTCGTGAAGGTTGACCAGGATTCATTTCTGGGTGAGATGACACATTTGAGTTTTACCAGATTCAGCGGCCGTCTATGTTTTAGGAGGGATGATAGTAACAATTGCATTTCGTTCCCTTTTGCCCCTCGTCTATAGTCACATTTGGACTAACCCCTGCATGGCTGCAATGTTCCTCAAATTCTTCGAAGAGTAACAAGATGCAGACCCAACTGGCTGTCAATTGTTCAGTCAACATATTTCACCGAAATAAACACTAACAATTGTTGAAAGTGCGTACTTACCTCGGTTGGGCAAAGCTGACTGATTATGGTGCTTCTCGATTTATTTCTGAATGAAACCAGACTGCTTTACGGAACCAGTATTCTCTTTTGCGCATGAAATAAAATTATTGCTGTTTGCATGGGATTGTCGGTGAAAAAAAAACCCAACATTTCCCACACTCTACGAATCGAAGATGTTGAAATGAACGGCTATGGATGACGCTGCACTACAACAAGTCTTCCATACACGAGCCATTAAGCTACGGTCGAAGGCCAGAAAAGCAAGTGAGGCTTTATCGTCATTAGATTTTTCTTTTTTTTTTTTTTGGGTCGCTAGCAGCCGCTATACGAACTACGCCAGGGCCTAACTCACTTTTCTACTCGTAAATCAAGAATAAGTTAGGTAAAATGTCGGAAGCGTTTCTTGCCGCGGTAAGCGATTCGCGTCCGCGCCACCGAGCGGACCAAGCCATGGAGAAAAGGGGGAAAAAAATGAGCTGGAGGATTTAAGTGATACAGAGGAAATTTAATGTCGTCCGACAAGCGATATTCCTGTCGCAGCGACAAGTACCCCTACCTCATTGCTTACTGACACTTGGCTCGTAAGTTTATATGGGGTATCGTAAATGAAAAATGACAGTTAGCAAATGGGGATTCCTGCTACTAATATATTATCCAGGTTTGGGAAAGCGTCAGCTGCGCTTCGTCGTGCGCTCCGGACTGAAAGTTGCGTCACGTTTAAGTGTTCCCACCAATGATTATTAATCGAAAATATCGTCAAAATTGCACCTGTTCAAACATTCCGTACAGACATTAAATTTAAGAAAAACTGCTTTTCAGCAATGGTTAATCTGAAGTAGACTGTACAAATTTCAAATTCAGCATCCAAGTAATGTGAAAGCGGCGAAATTAGATAATAGTTAAATTAAAGAAATAAAAAAAAAGCCATTATGCATCTTTGTTATTTTGTTCACAATTTTTCATCTTCAACAAAAACTGCATAATAGATAAAAGTTTAGTTGCTGGAACGTTGTTATTCATGCACACTAAAGGCCTTGGTTATATTTTGCTGGTTTTTGGAACCCAAGGGACAGGGCAATGGAACATTCACATTGCAGCTCTATGTGAAATTCTTGTATCATTGCTTGACAAACTGCAGCAAAAGAATTTGACAAGAAGGTTTTCATTACCTTTCAGAAAGAAACTTAAAGCTTCGAAGGCGAGCAATAACTGCCCGAATTTTAGCCAAAATGATTTCTTCTGACCTTCCCTTTTTATTGACTTTTCATTAACTGTTTAAAGTTTCTCCTCTCCCATCATTCTCTTATAAGTATGTGACTGCAAAAACAACGATTATAGCAAAATAGTCAACGAAATGCATTGGTCGCTTGGTGGTTGACCGGATGTGTCACTTTCTGATCAGTCACTGTATAGAGACAGGAAAATAAGAAGGGTTTAAGGTAAATGGTGTCCGTGATTGTACACTTCGCGAATTTAGACGAAAATATGCTAAAGGAGGGATTTAGTGCTAATAAACAGTTCACAAAGCTTAAAGATTTATGCCCGTGGCTTTAGCGACAGACAACCTTTGCCCGACTGACGTTATTCTCGAAAGAGGAAGAAAATACTTCTGTAGCTCGGCCTTCGCTTATGCTTCAGTTATAAACTATTAAGGGAGTCTCTTACAACGACTTAACAAGTTTTTATTAGAAGATTAAAGGCACAACGAAGCTATTAGGTGCCTATTTCAAAGATTCAAAATAATACAAATAGCTAATAGTCAACCAGAATAGTTTTAAATCGGTATCTTTTTTTTCCAAAATCTATGTAGGAATTATAAATTCAACAGTTATTAGGGCTGCTTGTAATGAGTTTACGAATTTGTATTTTAAGCTTAAAGGCACAACGAAGCTATTAGGTGCCTGTAGCAAACATTCAAACAATACAACAGCCTAAGGGCGGGTTTACGCAACGACTCGCCTTTGCATTCTCGCAGCTAGAATTTAATCGCAATGGCAAAGTTGTCGTTGCCATGGTAACAACCCTATCTGGATTATCTAAATTCGACGTCGTTTGAGTTAATGCTTTATGTCTTATAATCCGTGACAATACGATAAATAATTCTTCCTGACGAAATTTTCATAGTCGCTTCTGAACTCGCATTATTCAGTGTTTTCATTGCGAATCGACATAGCTAAAACCGCCGCCATGTTGGAATTTCAGATGATTTCTAGCTTCTAGCTGCGAGAATGCAAAAGCGAGTCGTTGCGTAAACCCGCCCTAACAATCCAGAGCAGTTTTAACTCGGTACCGCTTTTCCAAAATGTATGTATGAATTATAACTCCAACAATTATTAGGGCTGCTCGTAGCGAGTTAATGAGTTTTTGTTTAAAGCTTAGTGCTCTAACGAAGCCATTAGGCCTACTTTTAACCCACAACTTTAATACTCAAAAAGTGCTTATTGCAAAGACTAAAATCATGCCATTAAATGGTAGTGTTTCTAATAGGCTATTAAAGTATAGTTTTTAGTCAGCATCTCTTTTTCCGAAATTTGTATATATTCCAAGAAAACATTTTATGGAAAGAAAAAAAAAAGATTCTTCCCTGCTGGCTTCCTTTCCTGTACCACTCACAATATCCACTCCAAAAAAAAGTTTCTCTCCAGTCTTGGACCTCCTTTGCTCGTGTTTTCCCACTACACCTTCACCGCCTGCCCCCAAAACAAAAAAAAAGGGGGCCCTTGTTAAAAGGACACATTCATCTTTAACCCAGGGCGGTATTGTTTTGTGCGCTAGCAGGTGGTAGCGTTGTTCAGCATAAAGACGTCCAGCATCTCAGCAATGTGCACGTGTTCTCCAATGGATCTCTTCATATCAAACATTCGACCGAAGCTCATCGAGGCCAGTACTTTTGCATCGCTAACAACGGCGTAGGAGGTGACCTCAGCAAGGCAGTTACCATCAACGTCAATGGTAAGTCCAGACAACTTTGTTGTAATATTTTGTGTAGCTCACATGTGTAAAAACAACGAAGGAATCATCTAAACCAGTGAGGCAAACCCGAGACCTAACATTGAGCACTTTCCTAAATTCAGCAAACAGCTCAGCGCTGTTGCTGCAGCTCTGCAATATTGTTCCTAAGCGTTCGATGACGTATCTGATCCCTCATAGTGACGTCACTGGTGAAGTTAAAAACGCACCAAACAGAGACAGGAGATAAAAGCAAAGAAGGTGCTGCACAAAATCATACACTGGATTGTGACGTTTCGGATATTCTGTCATCCGTTATCAAACATTAAATTTTTCAAAAAAGCAAGTGGTTTAAGTCATAAAAAGAGCACCAATAAACACTTAAAAAATTCACTGAATCGTGAAACAAAGCAGCAGTCTTAAATTAGGCACAAGGAAAGAACCAAAATCACACACAAAGGAACGACTATGGCCTGCTTTTTTGTATATTTTGTAGTATTATTTTCACACTGCATACCAAACCACTACAAAGCCTTGGCTCCTGTTCAGTGGGCGTTTTGATAAATCGGGTTATAACTACAAACCCAGAATATCTAACAAAACAAAGATAAATTTACAAAACTAATCTGAAGAAATGAGAAATGGCAAAAAACTGAAAATACTTTGGTATACACTAATATAATACATGGAAATGAGTATTTACAACAAAATAGACAGAAAAAATATAACACAAATGCAAATGTTATCGTCCTTTTGTTGTTGACACTTAGGTTTTTTATACTTATATTCTACACTAATACACTATTATTCACTATTGTACACTAATGTTCTTTCTATACTAATGCTACGTGATTATTTTAATGAGGGACTATGTAATTGTCCGATAATATTTTTCCTGTGTATGTATATATAATGGCTATATAAGAAGATAATGGAGCGAGTATATTTATACAATAAAGTGCTAAGATTAATTAAACTGCGCTAACAAAGATTGCTTTGACAACTTGAGAAATTTGAAATGTTGGGGATGATATTTACCATCATACTCTATAATTGCTTAGGCAATTATCTTACAATTTGTATTTCTCGGGCAATGCATAATACGAAAACCAAACCAAACCAAAATAGGAAAACCAGAAGTGACTAATTTCTCCATCTTCTTGGCTTTTTATCTCCTACGTCACTGATGACGCATCAGTCACATCGGCTCTTCCAGGTGGTTCTTCTCGGAATCGACTGACAAAAGCTTGCCGATAAACAAACCGTGACGTCACTTTTGATGGCAGTGACGTAGTACACTCGGTTCAGCAACTGATCTGTTTGATTGCTTAGGAAAGTGCTCAGTGCCAGGCAAGAGGTCAAATGGAATTAATAAAATACCGTCTTCGTTTCACTCATTATAAATTTACTATTTATTAAAAAAGAAGCATCGTCAAAAACAAGGTAAAAAACACATACATGATGACGGTTTTGGAATGTGTTTTAATGACTAGTTTGTATGATGTTCACGTTATTTAACTAATATTTTTAGTATAATTCAAGCCAAGCTTCCCGTTTATTAATTTCATTTCTCATCCTTACTCACTATAATACTGGAATAGGAACATTAAGCATCACAATTTACGTTAACATTTTAGAAAGTTTTTCTTTTTCATTTACCTAAGCTCAACTCTCAAGTCGGCTTGGCATCTGATCTGAATTTTGGAGGTTTTAAATACCGTTTAGAAATCTCCAAAATACCATTTTTTGGGTACTTTCAACAAAATATGTATACAAACTTAACCTGGCGTCGTTCTAGACTCAAACTCATAAAACTCAAACACCGTTTCGTAGATTCCAATACAAATTCTTCAGTTCAAAAACCAACGGAAACTGGTTTGTTTCCTCGTATTCAATTTGTGGCACATAGCTATAATATTATTTTGAGGAAAATATTTAGAAATTTTCTTTACATTGAATTCGTTCTCTCGATCTAAGCTTGATCAGCTACCTGATTAATTGGCTATAGTTTGTTCCACATTATGTTTGCACGAAAGTGACTGCCAGATGCCATGTTTCCTTGCACTATTTGTGCAAAAACCTGTGTATTTCACACTTTTAGACTCTACACAATTACTACTACAGTCTACGAGTGGGATATTTACGTATTTTTTGCAATCGTAGTGGATGGAAACGTGGCGTTACACAGTCAGTTTCCTGCAAAAATAATGTGGAACAAGCTACAGTAGTATTGTTTAACAACTTAACACAGCAAAATGTAGTCGTCAGAAAAATCTATAAGAGCTTGGAAGTTTTTTAGCTGGACCGCACTTCACAGTAGAGCCATGACATTAGAATTGCATGCCGTTATCTTTCGTTGAAGTCCTGTATAGTACTTGGACAACGAATTTTGAAAGCGTAATTATCACTCAACAATTCATGCATTTTTCACTCCTGGTTCGAATAAGGTAAGGTGCCAGACGTAACAATGTCAAGAAACTCACAATAATAGCTTGCTCCAGAAAAAAGCACTGCATCGCAGCTTGAGTAGTAGTGATGTGTTCAAAGTTCCTTGTCCAGTATGAAACATAAAACAAAATACAGTGTAGTGCTTTTGCATCAAATAACATGAAAATCATCGCTAAGTTTACAAAAATTAGTTGGTACAATTAACTTGCGTTTTCTTTTGTAAATTCTTGTTTATAGACAAAATTCATCAATTTTGGTGACAGTAATTTAAATGTGAGCCAAGCAATTCCAACGTTTTCTTTTTCAAAATGACAAGGTTAGCAATAAGGAGAATTTAAAAACACGATGATTCCATTGACTGAACGAAAGTTAGCCCGTGGGCATATATTATTAAAAGGTTGTAATTTCTGGCATTTTTTACTAACTTTATTATAACATTTTTAACAGTGTAATTGTAGGTAGTTAAGAACATAAACCTCCCCCCCCCCCCCCAAAAAAAAAAAAGCTGTGCCGATTCAAAAGTGAGATGGCGTAATTGACATTCATTATGTTTGGTAATGATTTCTAGGCAATGCGACGAGCCCTCTAGCTGTGAATTGCTAATCGCTTGAAAAAAACCTGCATCAGAATAACACGAAAAAATCACTCCCATTGATGAGAAAATTAAATAAGCCTGGAATTATTAGATTTTTTTTTATTTCAACGAAATTTGACGCTTCAGGCTGAGGGCTACAACGCAGTTAAATTACAATATTTCTCAGAAGTGAGCAACTACAATATTCATTTTATTCTTAGTCAAAAACAAATTACCTACGCAATATGAGGAATAGTTATTTTGAGTTGCTCACCTCTGAGAAAAGTTGTAAATACATTTATCTATTGTCTGTGCACGAAAGGCCTTCGAAATGAAATATCCAATCATTCACGGCTCGATATTATCATTTTTTTTTATCAGTATGAACGATTTTGTTTGCAATTTTACTGCAGTTATGTAACAATTAATATATCAAGGCTCATCGAATTGCGCAGAAAGCGATACCAAACGTATAACAAAAGCCATATATGAAATTTACCTATTGATAACTGGTTTCGATAACTTTTGAAAACTAGTGTGAAAATCGTCATTTAGCTGGTTTGCTATCAAAAAGAGCTTAGGCACTTTACGACGCTACCGATGATGACCCGAATTAGCTCCGACAGTGGACACATTCCTACGTCGTAGTGTCGCAGAAATCGTTCCTTGTGATACTCTGGTACCTTACCAGTGAAATTAGGGTCGAGGCAATTGTTCTACTCTAACCTATAACAACATAAACAAAACAGCCAGTCCACACCCGCCAAAAAAAAGTAGAGAATGGTTCGGCTTCACAAAGGAGTGATATGAAATTAAAATATTAGAAAAATTACCACTCCACCTATTGTTGACGTGGCACTTTATTACACATCTTTAGGCTAGTTGAGTTGAGTCTAATACACAATTTGAAAAAAAAAGTGATATCATATAAAAAACCAAAACTAGTTAAAGGGGACCACCAAGTTCCGAGTGGTTCGGCCCTTCAAAGGAGTGATATCAACGCACCAAAACATTCGCCAAATTAATGACACCGAATAATGCTCTGGACGTTGAATGAAAACTCGAACATTGCTACCAAAAGTAGGAATGTTCTAGTTTTCATTTAACCTTATAACTATTAGTAGGAGCGAATGTTGGAGCGAACTTGGCGAATGTTTTGGTGTGTTGGTACCGTATCACTCCGTTGAAAGGGCGAACCATTCTGAACTTGGCGGTCCCTTTTACCAGTTTTGGTTTTTGCTATACTAGTTGCACCAGCGATAAATCCCCCGTAATAGGCTAAAATGATACAAGTACCAACCATTGAATTAAGAAGAATGCTCAGCGTAAAATGGTTAATAATTATTAGAGGTGTGATTTTTTTTTCCAGTTTGGCATTACTTGTTAGTTTGCCTTATTATAAATTGGTCCTTATCTGGAGTCTTATAACGTCACGTATTACGGAGTTCTAGATGCTACAGGTTAAAAAAAATTGGTTGACGACAAGTTGCAACAAAGTTTTCCATAATGGGTTAAACCATAATTTGTACACATTTTTCCAAATAAAATGAGCTGCAATATCTTTTCGAATAAGAAAAATACGGGCTAGTCTCGTCTTAATTTAGGCCATCAATACAATAAGCAGCTAAGCAACCACACAGTAATAGCACAGCAGTAAAAATTATACTATTTTTAACTAGTGTAATGCATACAGTGCTTTAGTATGTTTGTTTATTAATTAATGGGCTTAGTGCTAACAGTCTCAAAAATTTGTTTCCATTTTATTAAATAAAATGTAGACAGATACACGTGAGTTTAACGGGCGTTTGGTCCAGACAAACCGGACGTCCTTACGGCGTGTTTATTTCTGTACAAGTTTAGCGTTAAGTTCAAGCTGTCTTCTTAAACCTATAGCTGTCGTCGCGCCATTAAACCTCTTTCCCCTCCCCCCCCCCCCCCCTTCGCCTTCTCATCATAAACATGCGGTTGGTAGGGAATGTTTTTAGTTGTTCTTTCAGTGCTCGTAACTAAATTATTTAATCCATTCTATCAAGACGTGCCCCAAGAGAGCCTTTTTTAAGTGGCATGTGTTCGTAGGTCTGTAACGCGATTGGATTTCTCATCCTTTTAGCTCGAAGACCAAGCCTCTATCGATTTCGACCGCCTCGAACCAATCTCTGCATTTTATTGAGCTCTTCCATTCCAGGACTTAGAGCGTGTTTACGTAACGACTCACCTTTGTATTCTCGCAGCTAGAATTCAATCGCGATGGCAAAAGGTGGCGTTGCCGTGGTAACGACGCTACAATGGATTAGCCAAATTCGACATCGTGTGTGTAAATATTCGCAGTCTTTCAGTCCGTGACGGTAAGAGAGAGGATTCCTCATGACGAAACAATTTTCCCAATAGCTTTTAAACTTAGACCATTGACTGTTTCGTAGCGAGCCGGTGTAGCTAAAACCGCCGCCATGTTGGAATTTCGGGTGATTTCTAGCTTCTACCAGCGAGAATGCAAAGGCGAGTCGTTGCGTAAACGCGCCCTTAGGGCAAGTTTACGCAACGACAGTTTTCTCGCTCACCAGCTTTTACTTGATCAATGCTAAATCTGTAGGCTGCTTCTCGCCTGTACCGGAGTATGTGGCTTTCGAGTTGTCTGTGCGTATTAGTAACCATGGCAACGACGCAGACGCAAATCTTCCATTCGTGCCTCGTGACACGGCAAATGCTTGCAACATTTGAGCGTCGATTTATGACAACAAGAAAACAATTTTTACTGCAGTGCAAGACGACGGACTGTTTTTTGTGTGCCGGCATTCGATGGTTTGTCTTCGATTCGATAGCCACGAAATGGACGCCATGTTGGATTTTGAATTCTCGCTGCGAGAAGGTATTTATTCTACCGACGTTTGATCATTGCAAGCAGCTGTACTTTGAGGGAGAATAGTAAATTTTAGAAATAGCGTGAAATGACGACAATCTTGTAGCAATGTTTAAAATTACTGTAGCACTTTGTTCTTTATCCGTGTTGTTATTTATAATACATACAATTTGTTATCTACTACCGCATTCATTTAGTAGCAACAGGAAACTAATCGTAAATAAATAACGGTTAAGTAGGAAATAGCTTTCGGCGAGTGTGAAGGCCTTTTAGCGTGAACGCGCACATACACCTACTCAAGAAGAGGGAAAGCAAGTTTCATGTTGGTTCTCATGAAACTTACTTTTCGTCTCTGGACTTAGTTTTTTTTTGTGCGTGTTAAGTCCTGGTATGGAAGAGCGCAGTAAAATGCAGAGCTGTGGCAACATAAGGCAACATTTGCTACCTATCTCCTATCTTCTATCTACCACCAATCTTCTATACTAATTAATACTAATGGCTAATTACCGAAAAAAATCCCCTGTTAATAGCCCTGACAAAGCTACGGCCCAACCCCCTAAAATGCTTTAAGGTAAGAAATTCCTTAATTACCTAGTTACCGGCTGTAACTAGGTTATTTAACAATTTCTGATCTTAATTTTTCTGTTAGAAATTTGCTTAAAGCTTCATACATTCAAGAAATCAGTAGTTTGGTCCCCTTAAATCGTTGTTTTATCTGCACCAAAATTAACTAAAAGCTTCATACATAAAGCAAACTAAATAACGAGTAAATTAAATTTCTGAACAAATAAGAATAAAGGTATTGCGATAATGCAAGACGGAACTCGGATCACGTGATGGAGTTAGGCCTAATAAACACCCACCACAGAAAAAATCAATATTAGAAGAACTTTGTGACGGCCCACCCCCCTTTTTTTTATAGAATTAAGGTAAGGTGGTAGCTCTACGCTTTTCTATGGAGAAAATCTGGCATTATTCACGTTCCTTTTTCTCAGAAACAGTAGTAGGTAGTATTTTGAAATTTTTTGCAGTGTTAGCATACGTCGTTCTGAAGATGTTAAACTAGAATTACACATTTTTGGTGAATAGTTTTTCAGAAATAAAATGATAAACTTCGATAAAAATTTAATTAATGTCGATCGTGCTATCAGTAACATAGTCACCAAAACCAGTAAGATAGTCTAACCATGGTAAACGTAGTAGTCTCCGTCCGTAACTACCACATGAACACCCCGACAAAAATCATAACATTCTGATCAATAGTTTTGAAAAAAAGGACAGTAGGATTTTCGGCGATAGTACTTCAGTGCAACACATACAATTAAAGAAATCGAATTTTCTGAAAACTGCCAGTTGACAGTTTTTGTTTTAAATATTATAGTGTGGGCCCTAATACATATATTAAAACAATAAAGAAAAAAAATTGAAATTCTCCCCCATTACCATCTTACCTTAATTTTAATGCCCCATGGGCGTTTAATACGCAATTTACGTTATTTGTGCTTGGACTTGACCCTTCTTTAGCAGCAAAGTACTTTGATTTCTCTAACACCTCGGCATGGAATTTCTGAAACTAAAACCTTTTAGTTAACTTTATACGTTTTTTTCTTAAAATAGCAAACAATTGTTTTCGTACTTTGGGAATGGCAAATTCTTGTTCAAACATCAACAAATTCAAACATCAACTCTCTTCAGCGTTAGGCAAAAAACGAAGGGAAAACGACACATTACTATCTCGCCAAACGTTCGGACAAAACGCTGGTCATGCAAGCTTCAGTAAACTGTCAAAGAAGGTCTGTCAGCATTAGAATTGATTTTATGTTGTCGAGTTAAAAATGGAACTTTAGCCCATCAGGGCTGGTAGGAGGCCGGATGACAGTTTATGAAGGGCCTGCCACTGATGCATGCACGCGCCGTTAAAAAGTCTCGCGAGCAATAGCTGTCATTTCGGGCTTTCCAAGCTGTCAAAAGTTTACCGCCTCGAGGACCATTACCAACACAAGCCAGCGATTCATTTCGCCACAATGGGAGACGTATCTCATTAGGTAGACTTTATTCACGCTTTCAATTGATTTAGGCTTCAGCAACAACAAGGCATTTTCGCCAAGCAAAGCTTCCCTTTGCTAATTCCCCCCCCCCCCCTCCCCACCCCGTCCTCCCAAGCCCCTCTTCAACTCCCACTTAGACACAGACACACGGAAAGAGTAGAGACATAATTTAGTGGTGTACGGATGTGCTATTATTAAATCAAGAGCCGTCCTCACTTGTTACTGGCTCAATCACAACTCTCTGTTTGGTCTGCTTTCAACCGTCGTTCTGTGTGCCATTTTGCAGTGCCGGTGTCCTTCCACACCAAGTTTCAAGCGCAGTCCGTTACGATCGGTGAAAATGCATCTTTAATTTGCAATGCCAAAGGGGAAACGCCCATTACCTTCAACTGGACTGTGCAAGAAGCGAAAAATTCCCGGTAAGCGCTTTTGCTTTATTATGATTATAATTGTATGTAGATGTTTAGCCTCGTTTGTATTTTCGTATAGGTTATAATTTTATTTGTCTTTTGGTGTTCAATTGTGTTTTTTCAAGACTTGTGCGCACTGGGATGAAGAGAGAGGCGTGGTTACTGATGCATTTTTAAAACGTGTATGCTAAAGTGGTTTAATGGGATAATAATTATGGTGTGGGGGGGGGGGGATAATTAACTTCACTGCCCCAATGATTTCGAAACGAATTTTTGCAGATAATGAGTCACTGTTTTTCTTGGTTGGAGGTTGTGGTGGTGGTAGAAAATTGCCACTGCTACTTTTGGGGACCAGGGAGTTGGCAAAGAATTGCAATAAAAAATTCACGAGTGTTGCTCCAAAACAATATTATTTATGTAACATACGGAATTTCGATCTGGCGAAAGATCGATTGTTTCATCATTCGACTTGTTGGACGATGTCTTATTTTCTTGGGAGTACGTCATTGTTTTCCCCAAGACTTATGCTCGTACAAATGTTAAGGATTAACTTAATCTTACCAATGGGAGTTAAAACCATCCTGTTTGTTTTGTAAACTCAATTCTTCTCGAAGTTCATTTTAAATCTAGTGGTGATGTTGGTTCTACTGTAGTGTTAAAAAATATATTAGGATTTTGGCTGTAAAAACAAGGAATTAAAGTATTGCAGTGACGCTGAATCTGTCATAAATGAAGCAAAAACGAGAAGTACATTTAAGTTTAACTTCAAACGTATAAGTATTGCTAAGTGGGGAACGGAGCTGATATATTCAATATTTTTCTATATTGGAAAAAAAAATATGAGTCTAGCATTGGCTGTAATATTTCCACGAATTATTATTTTTTCTTTCTTTTTTTCTTTCTTTCTTTCCTTTCTTTATTTACTTACTTTCTTTCACTCACCCTTCTCTCAAAAAATTCACTCTTTATTCTTCAAATCACAGTTTAACTGTTCCATTTTCATGTGAACATAATGGCAGTGAAGCCATTATGTTCACTGGAACAATTTTCTAGCCAGCGATGCGTATTTACGTATTGCAGTCTCGGCTTCACTGCTGTACAGATTTGGGCCAATGATTTGTACAGGCATGATGTCACTGTGTCGTGTGGAAGGAGTGGTGAGATTAACCACTCCATCCGCACGTCACAGTAGCCTACCGTCGCCGCGATGGTCGTCATCACCTTTTCTATCTTCCACGAGACATAGCGCGTCAATTGGGCGATAAGTCTGTCTTTCTGTCCGTGATTTTAAAATTTTTGCAGAAGGCACGGAATGTACAATAAGATCTAGATTTGGGGTTTGGGTAAGATCTCCGTAATGTGTGGCGCAGTGGCAGCCACTGCACTGTGACTGAGGTTGGTGCTAATGACCTACCTGTCGACGCGCCATTAAACCTCTATCCCCCCCCCCCCCCCCTACTGCAGCCTGCCTTATGGGTTTAGTGAATTTCGGCTGTTCAAATGAACGTGTTATTGAAGCCACGTGTGTCGCATATCAACGAACGGCTGCTGAATAGTTTCGGCCAGGGAAGCAGGAAGGAGTTAATCACGTGACTAACCCCTCAACCCCTTTTAGGTTCCCTGGCCGAGATTATTATGCAGCCCTTCATTTATATGTGCCACAAGTGGTTTTAATAACACCCCATTTAGAGCATTTCAATTTCACTAAAGCTGGTTTCTTCAAGTTAAAACGGTTAGTTTCTTTGGCTAAAATTTATATGCCAAAGCAAAAGTAAAAAAGAAAAATTATTGGTTGACCTGCTCTAGTCAGTAACCCCCACCCCCCCGCCCCCCGGGGGGGGGGGGTCATTGTCCCTACCCTTTTCGAAAAATGCCTTTTTTGTAAAAAAAAAATGGAGGCCTTTTGGTGCTGACATTTTCTGGCGGAGGTGTCTCAGAGTGTGTATATGCTTAAAAAGGCCTAAAAAGGTGGGGGGAGGCCTAAAAAAAGGGGGGGGGGGGAGAAGGGGGGAAAGGCCTTAAAGGGGCAGAAATGGGTAAAAAGGAGTGAGAACAAAAGTAATGTCCCCATAAAAAAATGTCCACTAAAACTTACTGTGCCTTTTTACTTAAAGTTGCCACTGCCCTTTCGGGCGTCTGTGAACGCTAGTAACTCTACTTATTTGTCCTATTTCTGTATAACTCTGCAGAGGAGAAAAAAAAACCATACTTGACTCATAGAGAAGTATCACCTGAACTCAGAGCTGGCTGCCTACCTTGAAGGGAAACGTTCCGTCTTCGCAAGCCATGAGGATTTCTAATAAAAAAAAAAGTTGGGTGGGAAGAAGTGGGGAACCAAAGTAGAGAATGTTTGATATACAGGTTGGATCTTTTCTTGAATTCGGCCAATGGTTGCAGCTCTATACAACTAAAGATTTATCTTTCTCCTGCCTTCATGGTTGCCGTGGAAACGTGCGTCGCTTATCCTAGCCTCACGCACTGCCTGCCTAAAATGTTGCCTGAACGCCATGATGGCCGACCAATACGAACGCACACATTGGGTAGGTACAGGTGCGGTGGGGGGTTTGTGGAAGAAGAGGGTGGGTTGCCAAGAAGGCTGTTCTTTGACACCCAACCGTAAAATACGTGTCCAACTTATCTTCCACTAGTGAACGCGCAGTGGACGTTTGAGTCCAAACGCCCATCGTAAAAGGAGGGGAACATCTAATTGATAGTCCATTTTCCATTTACGTTATTACAAGGCGAACCAACAAGGCGTAGCCTCCTTGCAACGCCAAACTGGTCAATTTCTGTCCAGGCTCTCGAAATTTATGGTTTCGTTTACCTCATTTCATAGCTCGCGTTTCGGCTAGGAAAACATCATGGTTGCTGCAGGCTGGGAAAAGAAAGAGAGGGAAAAAATTTCGGCTTTAAGATGGAGTGTTTCCATATTTTGTTTTCGCTTGCTTGCTTGCTTGCTTGATGCCTGCATTCATGCTCGGCCTGTGGATTACATTTTATGACGCCGTCGCCGCTGCAAGATGAGAATTAGCATTCCAAATGTAATGTCCTCCAAGCGTGCAATTGCTTTAATTGTTCCAGGACCCCAACGACTCCTTCGTTTGCATTTTGTTTGTGCGGAAAACTGAAGAGAAACTGTAAAGAGCGAGCAGATGGCGGAGTTAGAGACTCTACTCTTGGTTCAAGCACACACACACACACACACACACAAACACACATACACCTATACGTTCGTGCACACAAATATGCAGTGCTGGTTTCCTTGGGAGCAAGAAAATGAACTGGATGTCTGCCTGCTCGGTGCAGCTGAGCTCTTTCCCAGCAGAAATACAAACGAAAGTCATTACAGACTCTTGAGCACAATTACGGCGCTTTTGCAGCTGACCTGGTCTTAATTCCCCCCCCCCCCCCTCCCTTTGTTATTATTATATTTTGTCGGTCGAAACGTGCCACCGTTCATTCCTTCCTACCTCTCAACTTCATAAAACCTAAGGAAAGGATTTTGTGGCAATCATCACACTGATGGTAATCATGGCCAGGTGTCTAAGGATGAGGTAAATGTTGTGCATTTAACTCGAAATCAGATTGTTTATTTACTAAGTCAGAGGAATTTATGATGATTGCAATTCTGACAAGTTACCGTGCAGCTCCCACTGAAGGAATCATGCAGAATCACGCACATTCTGTTGCTGTATGCTGATGAGAATTCCCCGTAAAAATAAATCAACTTATTCGACTTGGTACGTTTTTGCCATACTTTCGAGAGAAAGTATTTTGCGACATTTAAGGCAACGGTTTGAAAATAAAGTACCGTACGAGGAAATGGTTTAACGTTATGGGCGGGCTAACGTGCGCGAGGCTACCTGCCTGGTAAAATAAAATCGATATCTAGCTGCATCTGTCAGAGCTCGTATGAGTTTCAACCTAAGCTGTCAAAAAAGGGTCAAAGGATTTTAGCGAGCGTTAACCGTACCCGGTCATCTGCCCGACGAAGCCCTAAGGCCCTATGTCTGCAACACCCGGAAGGGATTCTCAGGAGGTCACCCACCCAAGTACCAATCAGGGCCAATGCTGCTTAACTTCGGTGATCTGACGAGAACCGGTGTTTCCAGCACTGCAAGGCCGCAGACAACCTAAGCTGTTTGGCTCAATTGAGATTCATTGTTTGTATGGTGGGTAAGCATTCTCTCTTGCTTTGGGAAGGTATGGTGAAATTTCATTGAGTCTTGCTCTTCACCGGCTCTCTGTGGACCAAGTTGTCGACGCGCCATTAAGCCTCATTCCCCCCCCCCCTCTCTGTGGACTCATTATTGGCATGTCATATAGCTGAACTTCACTTCTTGAGCCCAGCGTAGTTGAAGGTTCTACAACAACAAAAAATGTCATATATTCACTGTTGATAGGTTACCCATTAGGTACTATATTGTTGCGTTTTTAAGGGATTAACACTTAACCTAATCCTGAATTCATTGTGGGCTGGTAACCAAATTTTTCTTGCAAATGAATTTGGATCTAATGCGGGAGATGTATTAGGGGGGGGGGGATGAGGCTTAATGGCGCGTCGACAACTTGGAGATGTATTAGAATGAATGAATAGATTTACAGTTATTGTAATGGTAGTTAATTGCAGTTGTTATAGTATATACAGTTATGTGTTTAAAAATAAAATTCTCTCACCAACAAAGACGACTTGATGCGTGTTTAGGACTACTTTGAGGGCGAAAGTAAGTTCTGATTGTTTGATTATTTGCTGGTTTTTAAAGCATAAATTTGAGCTTAAAAGTAGAGAATGAACAATTGTAGGGTAAAAAAACATACAAACAATGAATTGAAAAAAGACCATGCATTATGCCAATTTCACATGCACATAAAAGCTGCTAAGGAATGGAAAAGATCTGGGAAGCCACAATCACAGTTGACCAGCCACAGAACTTTGGTCCAGTAGACGAAATGTCACAAATAGCTCCTCTTATATAGCAAATGGCATTCCCTGAGGCCACCCTCAGGCATCTCCTAATGGCTTAGTTACACAGGCGCCATTAAACCTTAACTCCCCCTCCCCTCCCGAGAAGCCTATTCATCCGGAAAATACAATTGAATAGTTGTGATGTGAAGGCAATGAATGGTGGTGATGGGTGTTAAAGTGTTACAAAAGAGTCATTTTGGTGGATCGTATCACGTATGATGGAATGAATGAGATATTTCACTACGCTTACTGTATTGGTATGCATAGAGGAAGCTTTACAAATAAAGCGTAACCCACCTGAAAATTTCCGTAAAATTACAGCGCAAGAAATGATGATTTATTTCCAGTGTTTCTAGCCTTAATAGTGTAGGAGTAATTCTAAGTCGAAAACTGATCTGAATGAGAAGTGCTGGATTTGTGCGTTACACAGAAACATGCATTCGCTTCTTAAATCCATAGCTTGTATGATGCATTTGAAGGTTCTGATACGTTGTATACTATAATTTTTCGGAAATTTTTTTGCACTATTGCGCTTCATTTGCAAAGCTTCCTCTATAATCAAGCTACAACGACACCAAAATTGAGAACGTTAAAGTCTGAAATAAAATTGAAAAAATATAGAAGCTGAAAAACACCACTTCTGTCCGTCACGCACGGAACCGTTGTCGTTACGAATGGCTTGACAACGTTGGCATTGACGCTGCCCAATGCTGACACGCTTGGCAACGTTGAGGTTGGCCAGAAGGAGAGTCAACACTTTTGAAATTAAAACTACTCCCGCTACCCAGAAACCAGGAAAAAACCAACCTGTTATAAAAATCTTATTCAGGAATTCAACGATTCTTATTTCCTTCAATTTCTTTCAAGTACGTGAATGTGATGGCGTTTGGTGAGCGACAGAAAATATTCTAAGCTGCATCGCAGCAGCTGTGTACTGTATAGTCAGTACCACACATTTTGAGAAAGTGAAAATTAAATGTCGAGACAACTAATAATAGAGACATTGCAAGGCTGAGTAGCTGAGTGCTTGGTAGGCGACCTTTTAAATTCCTAGGTTGTTGCTTCAATTTCCCCTTTAGGTAAATCTTTAAAAAAAGGGTTTAAAGGGTTTAACGAGCTTTAACCACTCCTGGTTATCTGCCCGAAGCGCTAAGGCCCTAAATCTGTTGTCCAAACAACAACAGAAATAGATTTAGCATCCGTAATATAATTTCATTGTATTGACTGCCACCGTTTGTTTGTAACTGGTTTTAATTTACATAGACTTAAAAAAAATGCAATATAAAATAATCAAAATTCCATTTGGAAGTCGACTCAGCTAAATTGGGGAGGTCTATAAAAATTTTGAAAATCCCTCAACTAAGAGAAAATATTGCTAAAAATAAATATGGGCAAAGGTCATTATCTACCTCAAAGTTTTAAGAGCCTAACATAAAATTTGGAATTAAATATAATTGTTAAATTAAAAAAAAAAATCCATTCTTATATGGCAATTAAAGCAAATTAATAATTAAATTAAAACATCCGTTGGAAAAAAAAAGTAGAAAAAAATTGAATAGGCCCAATAAACAACAAATTACACGTTTATCGAAGCAATCAGCATTATAGAGTGGCCTTGTAAGAATACAAAATACACCAATCACGTATTTGCGAAATAACGAATGAAATAATATTTCCTAAACGTGTTGATGCTGACAGAATGTATTTAATATTTTTATTTTCATCTCATGTGCACTTCAATAAACATGAGTTAAAGTTATGCGTGCCACGCATAATCTTCTGAAACAACGGATACAATTTGTTGTCAATTACACACAACTGCGAATAATGTTTTCAGAATCATGGGTACATAAATTATTGTTAAAACTGCATATAATTCACACTCCATTAATGACCATGAAGCGCTGGGAAATGCTACTAAAATGCTTGGAGGCCTCTCAAAGGAGCTGTTGGAAGCAGGTGAAATTTTCCCATTCGTTGCTCTCATTCCGATTCGTAATGATACCCTTCGCTTCTACCTAACTTACCAAACCTTAACCCGACTGGCGAAACTGTCGGATTTTATATTCTTTCCCGGAAGCGTATCATTAAAATCGACGGAGCGAAAACTGTTAAATGTTACGAGAGAAGTGCTAAAGTGCTGAATTCGACATATCATGCTTTGAACAAATTGCGGTAGAGAGTTATATAACAGAGGTAGCGAAAAGTTTAGGGCAGACGCACTGCATTTCAGATTCAGTTCCTCTCGTTTTAATACTTAAAGG
>JAHWFP010087398.1:0-10813 GCA_023313725.1 Lithobius niger
CGATATATTAGCAATTTAATGTAGATTATAGTAATCTTTCAGATATAGGTCTAGCCAATTCTGCGGAAATAATTCTGTGGAAATAAAAAAAAAAAAACGAATTGACTTGACCCAGATTTAACTTGACCTCGACTATCTAATCCTTCCCACTCCGTATTCTTTAATTGCACAAACTTCAATATATTCATAAACTGCTTTTTTCCCAACATCGTTGTTTTGGTCTGGAGGGGGAGGGGGTAAAGTTAAAAATGACGTAATAAGAAGGAGGGGGTAAGGAATTGATGACGAAGAGTATGGGTGGAAAACTGCCAATTTCGTAATGACAATGAATGCGCCTTCATCCACTGAAGATCACCTAAAAGCGGACAATGAAAATGGCGAAGCACTGGTTTTCATTTTTTCTTTCTGTATTAGGAATATTTTAAATAGCCTATTATTGTGATGTTCAGCCGTAAGTCGCCTGAACTCTCTTTAATAGCTATAACCGGGATTTTTCCTTTTTCATATAGTTCTTTCCTATTGTAGGGATAGGTCGAAGTTATGGTAAGTCTCTCGTCGGTTAACTCTGGACGATCATGCATTGCTTCCCAAAGAGCCTTGCTATCCGCATCTGTTTCTCAGTTTGTCTTCCAACAACAAAAGAACGTCTATTGTATTGTTCAAGTATTATAAAATTCCTCATAGGGCCTTTGGGCTTCGGGCAGATGACCAGGAGTGGTTAACGCTCGTTAAACCCTTTGAAACCCTTTGAAATTCCTCGTATTGTAACCACGAGCTAGCCATGCCAGCAACAATGTACAGCATAGCGCCCTCTTAACAATACCTTGCCATACCTACTCCAAAACTACCATACCATCCCAGGCTTTCCAACTTACAACTAACAACTAGTAAGTTACATTTTGGCATAAATATTACAAATTTCCCTCCAAACTTTCCTCCAAGAAAAAGCACCAATATTAGGTCATCATGCCCTTAATTCTCATGTTAACATCACCCCCATTCCATTACTTTGTTTTACCGAGGAACAGGCAGTGACAGGCGAGTCTCTTAACATAAAAACTAGATCATTTAACAGCAATTACAGCCCTAAATCTATCTTGTCCGTCCTTTCAACACTCAAATCACTAATCGCCGATTTTATTTAGTCCGCTCCTATTCCCAGCCTCTGACGCTATAAAATAACAAATCGGTGTTTCAGAGGAAGAATGCTTGCCTGCTACGCGGGTGGCGCAGGTTAGATTCCCGGCTGATGCACCATTTTATAGCATCAAAGGCTGGGAATAGGAGTGGACTAAATGAAATCAGCGATTAGTGATTTGAGTGAAATGAAATGGGCGATCAGTGATTCAGTAATGAAAGGACAGACAAGATACAGTTAGGGCTGTTGCTGCAGGTTTAAATGTTAAAAGATTCTCGTCACTGCCTAATCCTCTATATACAAATTATATGGAATGGGGGTGAAGTTAACATGAGAATTATGGACATGATGACTAAAATTGAAGCTTTTTGAAGGAAGGTTTGGCAGGGAATTTTCTAAGAATTATGCCAAAATGTAACTTGCTAAATGGAAAGCCTGGGATGGAATGGCAGTTTTGGAGTGGAGTTGTCAAAATATTGTTTGCAGGGTGCTATGCTATACATTACTGCTGGCATGTCGAGCTCGTGGTTTCAATATACAAGGAATTTTATAACATAATAGATATTGAACAATATAATAGACATTTATTTGGTTTTTGAGGGAAGACAAACAGAGAAACGGACCGGGATAGCAAGGCTCTTTGGGAAGTAATGCATGATCGTCCAGAGTTATCTGCTGGCGACTTAGCATAATCAGATCTATCCCCACACCATGTGTTTTGGTGAACGTTTTTTATGCCGCTCATATTTTGAGTCCCCTCGTCATACGCCTATCGTTACCTGAGTTTCAAGATTGAAGCAGAACGAAACTCGATTTCCTCACCGATAAACTTACCACTCGCGAGTATCATTTTGTCGACTTGGTGCTGAAAGAAACCCGTCAGCTTCACGTCCCATGAATGTCATATTGTATCTCAAATGGCCGCCATTTTATATTCTCGTCCTGCTGTCGTTCACACCGTCTTCCTGGCTACTTCTTCCCTTTTTCTGAGGTCGAGAGTCTCTTGGCTCATTGCCCACGTCCATCTTGCCTTGCGCAATCGCTGTCCGGCCGCATAAATGGCGCTTCCGGCACTTCCGGTCACTTGCCGAACCCGGGGTCTTGCGGACCCTTGCCTTTTCTACACGGCCAATTGGGTCGGGTGGTAACCATCGAAGCGGCAAACTCCATCGACCGGGAATCTTGGGGTGAACGGGTTTGTCTTTCTGCGCCTTACGATAACCTTCTTACGGTAAAATAAGTTTAAAGGTCACATTGTTACCCCCCAGCCCTCCCGACACCAAGAATGAAGTGAGACAACGTTAGGCGAAGGCATTTCCACAACTAGAGGCCCCTACCCCTCCCCTCCCCCCTGCAAGAGTAGGAGAATCCTCCTCCACTCCTAATTTTTTTTAAATACCAACCCCCTAAACTTTTCCAAAATTTATCAAATTTCAGAACAGAATTTGCAGTATCACAACGCGCGGTAAGGGGATTAACGACAAGAAGAAATTTACAGCAATGAAGAATGGAAAACGAATGTTATTTTTCATGCTGTTAAGCGAGTGGAGGGTTTGTACTGTTATTTTCTGAGATGGCGGGGATGATGAAAATGAGATGAGGTACAAGTGAAATGTGGTATCACGATGACACTGATATTATTTGTGCTTAGGTTGGGATGGGAGATCTTCGGCCTCCAGCCCCCACGCCCCACAAAAGTGGGAATGAGGAGTGGGATGGAGTGAAAAAAAAAAAACTTTCACTTAGGTATCACTATCACTCACGAAAAAATTTCAATACTGGGGTCATGTCTTGGGGTGTCCTCTAGGGCTTTCAAATTTTAAATAAATACATATGCAACCCTATTTACGTTGCCTTTTGGACTTAAATGTCAGACTGCCTGAGTGGGGAATCGAACCCACGACCTTTAAGCCATTGTATCAGTACGGCTTAGCGGTTGGACTTCGGCCTTTGGGTTCGAAGCTCGTGAGCTCAATTGCCTCCTATCAGTCTGTCTGACATTTAAGTCCAAAAGGCAATGGAAATAAGTTTACGTCTGTATTTATTTAAAACTTCTCGTGCCTATTTGGCTTTCCGTACTGTTTAAGGCTTTCAAGTTTAAAATTGTACGGCCAGCGATAAAGACAAATATTGATTTGATTGTTTTGTAGCCTAATTTTTGGCATTATCTGATTTGATGCTCTCAGTAACTATATGTTAACATGCTGTAATTATTTTATTAATTTTATTTTTCTTAAGTACTTAGGGAAATTCATGGAAATTATGGCTACCTTTCTTGGTCACTAGGAGCTTGATATGAGATAGTGTTAAAATTAAATTTAGCACCAGTCAAATCATCACATTTCATTTTTTTCGCCAACTTGTAGTCCCTAGGGCACCTCATAACACGACCCAAGAGGGATGAAATTTTTTGTGTGTAAGTAGTGATGGCTAAACTTTTCACAAATTTTCTATACACTCTGCCATGAGGAATTCCAAAAAGTGTTCTTCACTCCACACTAATGAGGAGGTATACCTCACAGTAGCCGCCTGTGGACACCCCTGATCACAACAGATCTGATTTAAAGTCAGTTGAGACACAGTCGTTGGTAGTCTGAGACTGGTTAAGTCTGACAAAACTAATTTTAAATCATGTTTTATGATGTAAATCAGAAATGATTGGCAATCAATGTAATTGCGCAAGTTCATTGAAAAATAAATGTAAACGGGCCCTCTCTTAGCGAAATTTGTATAATTTTTTTCTCGATATACACAGCAATTTGAATAACAAGAGATTTTTATTCTGAAATATAGGTCTAAAGATCAAATTGTTAACCCCTCCCCCCCCCCAACCAATCCCACCCCTATCTACCCCCTACGACGAATTGAAATAAATGAGATAAAAACCAATTGAGATAAATGGTTCTTGACAGTCTCAGATTTGTTAATTGCGATAAAATTAATGAGAAATCCTGTTTAATTCTAGCGCAATCATAATATCTGGAAACAATACACAATTCAACTGAACACATTTAATGAAAGGTCTGTTAAAAACGAAATGTGTATTAATTTTCTCCATTTTTACAAGAAATTCAGCATCAGGGTTTTCTGTCATCGGGTTCTTTCCTAACGTTGCGCAATTCGTAATTACAAATCTAGTGTGAAATGTGCGAGTAGGAAAATCCCTTATCAGCCGTAACAAGTCACTGCACCCTACGCATTATTACGATCCTGCACTTCTACATGCGAACGATGGCACACTTCTAGTTTTACGACGTAAGGCATTTACGCAACAACTCCTCGCCTTTGCATTCTTACAGCTTGAATTTAATAGCAATGCCAAAGGTGTGTTTGTCATGGCAACAACTCTACCTGGATTAGCTATCTTTGACGTCTTTTAGGTAAATGATTGCGGTCGTGTAATCCGTGACAATAAGAAAATTCCTCCTGACAAAACAGTTTTCCCAATCAATTCTGAACTCACACTATTCGGTATGATCTTGAGGTGCTAAAACCGCTGCCATATTGGAATTTCAGAGAAATGCAGCCTATACCTAACATAAAATATGTTCAGAGAAATTCGTAAACTATGACGTAAAATAACCAGAATTGCCATCCAAAAATTCTAAATCTTGTTACAAGAGACCACTGACCCAACAAGGGTGCTTAAACGATACCCTCATTGCCTTAAACAGGGAGAAACCATCGGACTTATAAACGACAAACTAGCCGTTCGGTCATAAGGAGTTAAGAAAAGATTGCTAGCCTGCGATTGGGACGCTTAAACTCAACACCGGCGCTAAACCGAGACCCGGCACTTAAACAATGACTACCGACCCAGCAAGGGCGCCTATACGAGACTGTGGTGCTTAAACGAGACCTCATTCCTTAAACGGGAAACCCAGGGGTCACATGCGACTAACCGATTAAAAATCTACGATCGAGGCACTTAAGTGAGCCTCCGGCGCTGAAACGAGGCTGCGACGTTTTAACGAGACCCGGTACTAAAACGAGAGCTACCGACCCAGTAATGGCGCTTTTGCGAGTCGTCGGGTACTTAAACGAGACCCCATCCTTTAAACGGGAAACCCAGAGCTCATCAAAACGACCGACTAGCCTTTCGGACACTGAGGGATTAAGAAAGGATTAAAACCGAAATCAAACTAGCCTCAAACGAGTCCTCAAAGCCCAATCCGCCTCCTGTCACCCTTTCCTCACGAAGTACCCACTCCTCCCCAATTCCTCCCCTTTCCCCACCTCTCCCTCCTTTTAGGACCCAAAGAGTTAACAACACCAATCTCCTTCACACACTACCGTTACTGTTATGTCAACTTTTGCACACAGAAGTAGGCTAATATGTTTCGTGTTTTCTCGCCAAAAAGACACAACAAACTCAAACGTTTCTTATGATTATAGGTAACAATAAGCTTAATAATCCTGAAAAGCATGGTAACTCGGGTGAGTGATGTACTGGACTTACACTCCAGGTTGTAATTAGTTATATAGTCATAGCACAATGGTCGTATCCACAACACTGACAACTACAACCTGTTTTAGAAAAACACAATGCGGTTAAAAACAACAGGTATTTTGTAGCTGTTTTCTTTGTGATAAGCTTGTTAAAAATGCTGATCTGCTACAATCCAATTTTGCTCTGAATTTTCTCCAACTCACAGTGCTTAAACTAAGACGTCTGTTAGAAATAAAAACGTTGGAATTCTCTTTCCTACGAGATTCTCCACATAGGAACCTTCAGCCAATCATTAGAATTTCCTGCGTTTCATGTTGTTATTTTAAAGTCATACGATAACTAACTTTTGAGTATACGAATTCCATACTCCATCACATGCTCAGTTTTAAACATTCGATTTACTTTGAAGATCTCACTAGTCTTATTACACTTTGTGATGGAAAGCAGGACTTATATAGCTTTGTTTTGTACCTTTTGTAATAACGCAGTTACAATCTGAGTTGTGCTTCCTGAGAGTTTACAAGTCTATCTTAATTGTGAAATGATCCATTCTTCAGAGAGCAATTTTTTTTATTGGTTTTCAAGTCTAAGAATTGCCTTACGTATAATTTAAACAATAGTTTGTGCCACTTTTGTAATTAGATTTTCAATACTCTTATAAAATGTTGAATTAGTGTCAATTACACAATTCCAAAGTATTTGGCATTTGACACGTTTCTTAGCTTAAGGCAGTTGGATTTACCTGGACTTGCCCATGACCTTCTATGAATAACAATTTCTCTTTAATGGATTCAAAATTTTCATTTTAAACAAGCGAGTTCCAATTCAGTGAATTATATTACTACTTTAATAAACGAAACTTTGGTCTGAAAGATTACAGATTCAGATTTTGAGACCTATCTAAAAGAAAGGTAATAAACGATTGCTGAAAACTGTAGACCTATTTCTTTGTTACCAATGCTTAACAAGATCATTGAGAAAATTTTTGCAAATAGAATTTTATTTTTTTTAATAACTAATTTTCCGATTCTCCAATTCACAGTATGTCTTTCGGAAAAATTACTGTACCAATGATGCTTTATCGTATATTGACGAAATTATTACCACTGTTTTGAATCAGGGAGATTTGTTGATTGATTTACAAAAAGGCTTTGACACTGTGGACCATAAAAGAGGAAAAATTGCAGGCTTACTAAAAAGTTACTTACAAAATAGGAAAGCTTGTACAAGAATCTTTACGTATTACACAGGTGATCCCTTATTAGTGTGCCGCAAAGGTCCGTTTTGGGGCCACTTCTTTTTCTTATTTACATTAATGATGTTGAAAGGATTTTAAACAACACTACCAAGATAATTAAGATAAATACAAAACGAGGTCTACATTAGTGTTACAAAAACTATGCCTATACGTTAATTAAGAGTCCACACCTTTCCAATTTTGTAGATTGTCCAGTTTGGATACACGCTGAGCTACCCAACATGACAACAAATGGGAATTTTGAAGATTGTGAAAATACATGTCAGAATATTAAAACTGTTGATAATAATATAATATAATAATAATAATAATAATAATAATATTAGTTTAACCACACACAACAGTGGTTAGGAAAATGGAAGGGCAAATACAACCACTGACACCAGTCCTATTATAACTTCCATATATAATGGGAATCTATTGCCGTCATCGCAACACCAACAGCTAATAAGTTCTACGTAAAAATTTGGCGAAAGACATCGATTTTAACCCACGTTTAAAGGCAGCGACAGTGTTAGACGCAACAACCCCCTCAGTGAGGGAATTCCAAGCCGGCACAACCCGAAGAGAAAAAAAATATCTATGGCAGTCCAGGTTGGATCCCAAAAGACGTAGCTTAAGTGAGTGTCCCCTAGTCGATGCCACATTATTAAGCTCAAACAATGGGATATCCATGCTGATAAAAACCCTCAGAATTTTGAAAGTCAGGACCAAATCAGCAATTAATCGTCGAAGTCCCAATGGCTCCAGGTCGAGTTTCCTTAATCGTTCATTCGAAGGAAACTTCCGTATAGTGGAAATACTCCTTGTGAACCTTTGCTGGACAGACTCCAGCCTGTCAATATCCATCAGCAAGTATGGGGACCACACTGGGCTGGCATACTCCAGCAAAGGTCGCACGAATGTCTTGTAGGCCCAAACCTTAGTGTCAACACTCCCAGAAGTAAAACAGCGATTCACAATAGCCAGAAAGACGGAAAGCCAGAGCACAAATCTTGTTCCAGTGAAGAGAAGCTTTCGGGTCGGAAGTAAACCACACACCCAAATCGCGTATTACTGAGACATCAGGCAATCTAAAACTATTTAGGGTGTATGGCAATGCTAGGTTTTGTCTCCCAACATGAAAGGTAGAACATTTTGGTTCTGACAGTGGTAGTTGCCAAATCGCCGCCCAATCTGATACATGATTAATCTCCCGGGATAAGGCGTGCCATCAAGTGCATCAATAACTGTATTATCCAACTTCAAATCATCGGCGAATTTGAGGTTCTGAATACCAGGTCTGATGCAGTGAAGATCGTTTATGTTAATCACAAACAACAGGGGGCCCAACACTGAACCCTGTGGAACCCCACTGATTACATCAACCCTGGAAGATAAGGTATCCTCAATTTGGTTCCCCTGTGAGCGGCCACTAATAAAGACTGTTATCCATATTGTATCCATATTGATATTGTTCCTTTACCTAGAACTTGCTATTGATAATAGCTGAAACTTTGATGTTCATATTGAGAATTTAATTGTGTGACTTTGTAAAGTCATGCCCAGCCTTATCAACTGAGAAACATTCTTAACACAAAAAATTAAATAAATATTTATGACGTGTGGATTGAAAGTTTACTTACGTGTGGTCGTGAGGTATATGGCTTTGCTTTACCATATATACTAGACACAAACGGACACAGAGTTGAATAGTCAAAGTACTTTTTTAAAAATAATCAGTCTTACTTCTGACATTTATGCTAAAAATAACATTTTACGTGTGGTTGAAGTTAGGAAAAATATTGTATTATTCTAAACATACTTTCGAGAAGAATTCTAAAAAAGTGACAGTTTTAAATGTAAATTAACATTACGGAAAATGAATCCAGCACCCGCAATAAAGGTTTTTAGTTACCAGATATTTTTGGCACCACTTCCAAGTCCAATTTTAGCTATTAATAATTACAGTAAACTTACAATCGAGCTAACAAATTATTAGCATGTAAAAGGTCACATTTTCCCTTTACGTGCATTTCTGTTGATTTGTCTGTAATGACGATACATCTTGTAGATACAAATTGACGCATTCCAGATTACCTAGTTACACAAAAGTTTCTCTATTTTACAAATTATATTGCGTTTTTTTTTTTATTATCTGAACATGGCCTTAATTTGTGAACATACAAATTTTTTTAATTTGTATTTATTTTTTATTAATGGTGCTTGATGCGTTAATGTATATATATATATATATATATATATATATATATATATATATATATGTATCTTTCTTTGGAAAATGACTAAGATGAAAATTCATGTTGTTGGTTATTTAGTTGTACATAGCCTTAATAGGGGGGAGGGGGCGCAGGGGGCGCAGGGGGAATGTGAGAATATGGGAGAGTGGGGGAGGGGGTGCGGAAAGACACCTGCTAGACCGGGGTACATCTAGTACTTTTTACTTTTCTTATTTTTAAAGATGGTGCTTTGGTGCGCTATTGTAGTATGTACAAGTTCTTTACCTTTAATTTGTAACATTACTGAGTCGTATTTTTTTTTCACGGCACATACAACTTCAGCCCTTATGTGAATATGTGAAATATTATGATTATTATAAAAATTGTCATTTTTATTTTATAAATGTATTATCACTATTTAACATGCACGTATTTTATGAGACTATGACGTAAACAACTCTGCACCTCGTTTGCATAAATCCTTTACTGTTTTTCCTTCCTTAACATAATTTTGTTTGTTTGTTTATTTTTTTGTTCTCTCTAAAAGTACATTTACGTTTACCTGGATATTTATGCACTGCGTGTTTAACTGCTTGCTTGCTGGAAAACAGAATGTGAATGAATCTCATTTTCATAAATTCTCGCGCAAGCAGAAAAGAACCGGTAACAAAGCTCCCGTCCGTTTCTGTCACGCATGCATTTCCGTTTCGCCATTTCCACATACTCGTTCGTGGTCTGTGCGCCCTCTTGCGGCGCGGCGATAAATTAAAGGGCTTAATTTAGAGCCATTTACAGGGCGCGCTTGCGTGGTCACAAACAGGCCACTTTTTTTCGCGCACTTTTTTTTGTTGCCGTTGTTGTTATTAAAAGTATCTAGGGAAAACTGCTAGACGTTTTGAATGGCGAATTTCTTGTTGCGAAGACTTCCAACCTACAAAACTGAGGGGGAAAAAAACAAATGTTTACTTGCCACCGTCGGGCGGTAGTTCGCGTGTGAAGCAGAAATCGAATTTCCGGTTTGTTTTTGCATCCGAACCGGAAGTTGGCGCTTTCAAGATGGCGACGATTTCAGCGCAATGAAGCCAGTACTTTAGTTTCTCGCCATCGATGCACTACTTCGAGTGTTTATGCCCCCTCCAATTCTACCAGGCGAATGCGTAAGAATGTGTAAGAGTGAATGATAAGAATTCAAACTTTACGATGATAATGGTAGCCCTGTACCGTTAACAACGCAAAGTCTGTATTCGTAAATACTGCAGTCCAACGCGTCAGGCTGTGAATAACTGTAAAATTTGCATGTTTTGTCTCTTTCATTGCAAACAATGGTATGACCACATTACCAACCGATCGTTTAAAACAGATACTTAATATTATTTCTTGTTTTTTTTTATACGATGTTGCAATTACACAATAACGATTGGTGGCCAACGCTGTGGAATATTTTTAAGCGATCGTTATGTAATTTACGAATATTCGTTTTTACAACAACCTTTTTTTTTCCTGCCATTTTTTTGATACGATATAGCTGATAGGCAGCTGGTACTTAGGAAACATACGGCAGATGATGTCTACCGATGCAACACAATTTACCATATTACCGTATTCCCTGTTCCGTGCAGCCATGGTACTTGATTGTTAGTTTATTGCTAGTTTCGTGTTAGTTTTTGCTAGTTTTGTGTTAGTTTCTTGTTAGTTTCGTGATAGTTCTTGCTAGTTTTGTGTTAGTTCTTGCTAGTTTCGTGTTAGTT
>JAHWFP010087399.1:0-18332 GCA_023313725.1 Lithobius niger
TTGCTTAGCATTTAAGGTGTAACATTGAGATATTGAGATAATTTGAGTATTGAACAGTAAGGTATACGAGAACAAGCTATTACAGAATCGCATATCTTAAATATTACTGGTTTAAATGTATGTCGTGGGTGTGTGTAAAGATAATAAAGAGGACATATGCAAGAACTTACCTTGAGGGCAAATCGGGGTCAAAGGATTGGAGCATCATGTAAACTGGCAGTTTCTTGTCAGTAATTGTCTATCATCATCTACAGCTATGTAGTCTATCGCCAGCTTCTTGAAAGCAAATTGGTTTTGGGCAGTCAGTCCACTAGGCTTTCTTCGCTGCTAATATCCCCAACATTATTCTCACTACAAAGCAGGAAGACCAGCTACCATTGTTTATAAGCTGAAAGACTGTAAAAGTTAAACACTGTGAGCAGATGCTCCTATAAACCTAAAGAAAGGAGCACCGATCTTTTTTGGCCGTAGATGTGACATCTGCCAGAACACAGAGGGAACTAGACACCAACGATGATCACACTTCAGAGTGACGGTAAGCAAAAGAATATTGCTTAGCATTTAAGGTGTAACATTGAGATATTGAGATAATTTGAGCATTGAACAGTAAGGTTTACGAGAACAAGCTATTACAGAATCGCATATCTTAAATATTACTTGTTCTAAGTTGGTAACATTAAAGTGTGACGATTAAAGTGTATTAACTGTCATAAGAAAGAGAACGAACGTTTGATACGTTTATTGAGTGTCTATAAAAGCAAATATAAGAAATAAGCCTACACCACATGCCAAGGCTGTTTGCCATGACGCACGTATCACGTGACTGGGCTGGTCCACTCAGCCGCTATTCTCGTTTTGTCAGTGACTAACGCATGATGACATCACGGTAAACAGCCGTGCCTCGTGGTATAGTAATTGTAACTACCAGTAACTTGAAGAGACGAATTCATTGCCTGTCATAAGCTTGAAATTGTAGACGAATATAAGTTGTACAAACTGAAATAGAGAAGCTCTTGCTTTCTTCTTTAAACTGCGTAAATAAATATCTTGTTTATCTTTGAATTTAAGTATCTATTTCTTGTGCAAATGAATTGGTAAACCCCGTCCGGGAAACGCCGCATTGGCATCATCGCAGTATAAGAATTAAGTAATTAAAGTGTAATATAGTAATTAACTGTGTGGTTTTAGTGATAAACCAGTAGTAATGCTTCCCTTTTTTTGGTTTTAAACGGTTTTAGATGTCTTGGATAACTTCGCGAGAGCGTGTGTTTCGCTGTGAGTTAACAACTAAATTATTCTTATTTAAAGTCTTTAGGACAGGTAATAGGTGGCGCTGCGTACTCACAGTTAAGGTATTTACACACACCTCTGCTTAATAAATAGCAACGCAAGACATCCAGTACCGCGGAAAGAGTGGTGAGCGATGAAGTACTGTATTACCATAGGATTTGTAGTAAAAATTCGATTTGTTCAGTTAAAACCTACATCTTACAAAACGTGATGACCTTATCTGGCAATTTACAAGCCTAATAATTTTATCTCACAACGATCTAAGTAAATATAATTTACTTACTTATTTGTTGGAATATTACATAAAATGAATAGTTTTGAACATTTAAAAAACGTGTTGCTGTTTCTATTTATAAGTCCAAAAAGCAACATTAATAGGTTTGCATCCGTATTTAGTTAGCTGTTTCTATTTCGCAGTAAATTCCAGTGAAAGCATAACTTGAAGGCTGGTTGCCACCAAATGAAATTCTGCAGCATCTAACACCATCTTTCGCTATCTAGTTCTCTTTAGCGCTTGCTCGCAGGAATGCACAAAGCAATATCTTTCTTTTAACACAACAAACAACCCATTTTTCTAAATTTTAGGGTTGACCCTCTGAAGGTCAAGGATGAAATTTGGTGGATATGTTTTCCCAGTGACAAATTTGATCTGAATTTTTTTGTAACCTTCCACCAATTTTATGGTCTTAAGTTGTGTCAATATATCTCCATCGCATTGTGTTTGATTAACTTGATTTTTTTCTAATGACGTATGGTGGCTCAGGTATGTTCTGAACTAGGATTATTCAGCAGCATACAGCCCAAGTGAAGAATTAATAGTTTTCATGAATAACTGTAATGTTTTCACGACTAATTGCCGCTGTTTTTGGCTGCTGTTTTTGAGCAAATTTTTTTCTGTACATAATATCAACTTAGCATCATGTTCCTAGTTTGGTTTCATAACTACAGTACCCTGTTCAACCTCAAACAAATTCAAAGAGAAAGCTGCAGTAGTTCAGTCACAAAATTGACATGTAGGCAAGCATTTGCCCCCCTCCCCCAAAATATGTGCCCCTTTTTTAAGGTGACGGTGCCTTGAGAATTTATTTCTCTGCCTAATATCGACTTAGCATCATGATCCTAGTTGGGTTTCATGACTACAGTACCCTGTTCAACCTAAAAAAATGTCGAAACTATAGCTGCATTAATTTGGGCACAAACTTGACAAGCAGGTGAGCATTTGTTCCTTGAAAAAATATTAGAGAAACCGTGACTGTTTAACATTAACCCTGACTTTAATTATTGAGTAAATATTAGGTATGTGTTAGTGCACTTAGAAGGATGCTTTAAAGGTTGACAATGTTACTGTCACTAGATTGTGCCACGGTAGATTCTTATATATCCCACTTGAAAAAATGCGGATGTCAAAGAATCGTAGCACTACTATAATTTATCCAATGACATTGGCTTAATAACTAATAGGGAGAGTTCTCTTTTTGCTGAAAAAATATCTAACATGGTAACAAGATTGTTGCATAAAAAATATGTTGCTGCCTTTTTAAGTATTCCAAAATAACAAGATTTGTAGTTGTAGTTGTATTTGTAGATTTGTAGTAATTACTTAATTAGGCCGGAGATGTTGTTTTTACACCTCCAACCCATGCACTGATCGTTTTCCAAAATAATCACGGTTCGTGCAGGCTCACTAGTGATGTAATCACCCGGCACGCCAACAATGGGCCCAGGATTTCTCCACACAACCCTAAAGGCACGCACATTACACTTCCGGTGCACACACTCTTCCACACAAAGCACCACACTGCACCACACTGCTTACATCACTAATTCGGCACACCAATTTTCACTCCTCAGCACTCTGCTCACCACTCAAAGAACAATCCTTCCACTTAAATGTTCAACACATCACATGAATGTCTTCAAAATGCTTTGTTTTCGCTCCATCCCAACTCAACCAACCATAACAAACAAACACACCAATCAACCCCAAACCAAACAATCCAACCTCCAGCTGTACCTATACAGTTCCAGAGTTCACCACTGGAGAATCACACACAAGCAAGGCAAAGCCCTTACACTCAGTAATAGGACATTTATCCCTCTTTCCATACCCTAGCATACACAGATCAAACACACTACACTCCCTTTCTGGAAACCTTCTAAGAGCATCGACATTCCCATTATCAACCCTTTTCTTATGTTCGATGTTGATAGACAAATCCTGAAGAAACAATGACCATCAGAATAGCCTTCCATTGTTACTTCCCTAAGATTTCAGTCAGACTAACGGATTGTGGTCCGTAAGCAAGGGAAAATCGAAAAAGCCAAATACGGGATTAGCATCTTAACCATCACCAAATAATTGCAAGAGATCTTTCTCTATCATTCTATACCCTCCACATGTTTATTCAACTTTTTTGACAAATACAACACTAGGGGTTCGAAGCCATCATCACCTATCTGCAATAAAACTAATGAAATACCCCTATCAGACGTATCTGTTTGCACTATGTAAGTTTATCTTGGATTTGGTGCTGCCAACACTGGAGGAGACGCAAGAACATGCTTTAGTTTGGTAAAAGCCACCTCATAATGATTTTGATCCTACTCAACTCTATCTGGAGCCCCCTTTTTTTTAGCCGATCCGTTAAGGGTTAAACTAACTGTGCATAGTTACTGATGTAATGAGATGAGAATAGTATCCTGTCAAGCCTAAAACTGACTTTGTCTTTTTTGTTTTGGGTGTCGAAATATCGACTATTGCTCTCACTTTGGCATCAAGAGGCCACCTACAACCAACGCCTACCTTATGCACCAAAAACTTGGCTTGGCATACCTAACTGACACTTTTTCTGGTTTGTAGTCAAACTGGCCTCCCTTACTTTTAACAAGAACATCATTACATTTTCCAAATACCCAGACAATACAGCTGAAATCAAACATTTCCCAAATGCTCAAGCCATGCAGCTGCAATCAGTGGCACATCTTCCAAAAATAGCCTTGCAGACACCCTTATGTCTACACACTTCTGTCATTAACCATTGGAAGAAAAATGTTGTGTTGACCAGACCCATATTTATTTTAAGATATTCAAGCACACCTAAATGGGGGTTTATTGCCGTCATCTGAAGAGCCTTTGGCGAATTAGGAATTTTCCAAAAACACCTAACTAGGTCGAAAACAGACCTAACTAGGTCGAACTTTGCTGCAGTGACCAACTCGACCATTTCTTCCAAATTAGGAATTGAGAACCTTTACAATTTTGTACCCCCGTTAAGTTCTCTGTTATCCACAATGGGCCTTGGTGTTTTACCTTCCTCCGTGACAAATAAGAGCAGTGAAGCATTGCTACTTATACTAGGCCTAATCACCCCTAAATCCATCATCTTTTAATCTCCTCAATCAATTCCTTCTGTTTCTGGGAACAGCTGTTCAATTGCTTTTGAACCTTTACCTCTTTTCCATTTCAATATCGAATTCGATCAGGTTAGTGGTACACGGTTCAAAGGAAAACACCTCAGGAACCTAATCAAATACTTTAATCAGTTTGTTATTTAGATCAACAAACAGAGGCCAATCGCAGCTTCCTCCATAACTTGTCTGCCTGTTAGGAAACCAGCCTTCTCTCCTGCATCCCAAGTCTGCATTTCCAATTCTGTGTATCCAATTCTAACCAGCTACTTTCTCTTTACCCTTTACTTCTATTTCTGAAATCCTAACCTCATTAAAAGTCGCCACTTCCGCAAAAAGAAAACAGTTTCGTAAGATTGGCGTGGTACATCCTTACTGTATCTCCTTTATTACCAATTTTCATCTTACAATTCATCTGCCTTATTTTTTCCAACACTTCATACAGTCCTTTCCAAAATCCTTCTAACTTATTCTTTTGATCCATTTTCATAACTAACAACTTGCTACCTGGCTCATAATCTCGTAATCTTGCCTGTTTGTTATAATAGACCTTATTCCTGTGCTGTGCAGCCATAGTCACCGTCTTAAAGAAATTTTGAAGTTTTGCCAGTCATTTAATCTCTCCACCATATAACCAATGACCGTACAACATATATCCACTTCCTTCTCAATCTACTTCTCCATAGTGAGTGTTAGTGGCGTCCTTAGGTTATGTCCATAAAGTAACTAGGCCGGAGTAAAGATTTTCGTTTCACATCGGGTAGAAAGTATGGATAACATAGCAGGCGCAATGGCATCGTCCCACTCCTCTGGGAACTTTGCCACTTAGGCCCTAATTATGTCCTTTAATGTCCTGTGCATTCTTTCCACCGCCTGCCATTGTGGAAGGTACGGCGTACTGTTTATCAAACTAATGCCACATCTTTCCAAGAAACAAGTGGTCAATTCCGAAACCTATGGCTTACCAAGGTTCGACTGCAGTTCTGCAGCAGGGACGACGCTAAGGGGGGGGGAGATGAGGTGCTCACCCTCCTAAATTTTTGTTCTCCCTCCCTGGTGCCCACCCCCCCACCATCAGCTCAAAATCAAACGTATAAACGAAGAAAATTTTGGTTACTGATTAAAAAACTACGTTAGTTTCTTTCACATCGACAGGAAGACACATCAATAGTTGTTACTGTGAGAGTTGTAAAATCATCTTTTTTCATCTGGATTTAAAGACATTCCCCCCAAAAATGGTGTAGAAAATGGCTAAGAACGTTCGGCGTGAGAAAGAGAATTGCAAGTGTTGGCAACTGTTGTCTATACTTTTTTTTTGGGGGGGGGGGCACTGCAAAAGAAGAACTTTCGGTTCGCCTCCCTGGTTAAAATTGTTGCCCCACTGCTGCTTCCCCAGTAAAGTGATTCTGGCGTCGTCCCTGTTCTGCAGGGACCCCAACCTTGAAAATATCCCTAGCAACTCATTTACAACTTTGTGTGAGTTTGCATCCTTCACAGCCACAACCTCAAGTTATCTGGTAGACATATCTAATAATGTTAGGACAAATCTATTTCCTTTAGATGTGCATTTCAAAGGCCTTAAGAGATTTTCCAATACCTTCAAGAATGGCTCTTCTACCACCAGTACCTAACTTATCTTTTCTCAAGCCCTTTCGATTCTTATATCAGATCTCACATCTCTTTACCTATTCCTTAACCAGCTTGCACATCCCTGGCCTCTTAAATAATTCCTGCAACCTTGCTCGTGTCTTTTTCATGGCCACATGCCCAAAATAGGCATTTGCATGCACCATTTTAACTAACTGATCTGTTAAATTCTCTGGCACCACTACTTGTTGGTCACACACCTTACGTCCTATATTAGCAGCTGACCATTGCCTTCGCAACACATAATTTTTCCAGAAAAAAACCTTGCCTTATGTCTTAGCTATTAACCTGCGCCCCTCCAACTCAGGATCAAGTAACTGTCCTTCCTTTAACACCTCAGTTTTAAGATCCAACAAGTCACTGAATCCTGCACTCAATAAACCTAAACTTTCCTTCGTTGCTACTTTTTTCACCTTTATCACTCACCTAGTCACCTGTTTACCTTTACTAGCAACACTTGTGTTTTTATTCACTCTAACGTGTTGCTTTTCATTTTATCTTTCCAATATATCGGACTTGTCAGCAACGATCTTGACACTCGATTCCATCATTCCAGTTTTAGCGACTTCTTTACAAGAAATATTTGTTCCTAACTTCCCTGCCTCTCGTCCTTTACTTAGAAAAGAGAATCTAATATGTCACCGTTGACGTATTTATCGATCAAATGCTCTTTAAAATGGCTACTTTTGTTGCTTTTCTTACCAGTCATACCCCTAGTAATAGCATTAACGGCCTTCTAGTAAAGTACAGAGTTGGAGAGAGGCAACTCAGTTGCATTCTGCCAAACAACAGAAGATAAAACTTCATGTTTCCCAGTATATGACTGAGGTCCAACTTTATTGCTAAAAACCACATCAATGAAAGCTCCCGTATCTAATAAATAGTACTGTGTCCACCATTAATCGTACACTCTTAACACAATTTACTTTCTACCGATCGTACACTATCCTTCCCTTTTATTGTGGTAATTAACTTCCCACTTTGTTCATCGCCCATTTGAGTACAAACGTTAGCAACTGAAGCTGTTACACTGTTTTTAAGGCAATCTCTTTTTAAGTGGAAACTGGATCCACATCCATAACATTTCCTTGCGTCATCTAACTTTAAAAGCACTCTCCCGTCTGTCTGATTACCATTATTCGCTTGCAGCCTTGCCTGTGCATTGTTAGCCGAAGCTTGATCATTGTTACCTGAGTCCTTGTTCCCGCTATTACCATGTGTACCATTATTTGAATTCCCGCTCCCTTAAGAATTCCCCCATTTTTCGAATTACTATTCCGTATGAATTCCGGCCTTTCTGCCTATCATCTTGGTGCCTATCACCTTGGTACCAATTGCCATTATGATACCTGCCATTCCCATAGTTACCACCACCACCGCCAGGAAGGTAATTTTTTTTTCTGTGGCCGACCACCACCTCTATCGGGGCAACTCCCTTGCTTTAAGGCTACCTCTTGATGATTGGCACAATAATTGTCTGCCAAAGAAGCCACATTTAAGACAGACTCCTGTTTACCTTTATCAATCAACCACGCCCTTATCAGCTTAAGCCTTCTATTAACAACTGCTGAAACAATTTGTGAAAAGAATCTTCACAATCCAATTCTTTAACCCATTTTTGCCCAAAGTTGTCAAATTGTCAACAAAGTCGAGATAGGTTTGCTTGTCAGTTTTCTGAGCAGATAGAAAGTGTTCCGTTATGGTAAACCTGACTATAAGGGCTTTAACGTATACGTCAAGCTGTGCAAAGTCGTCATCTGATAAACGCATCAAACTTTTCCACACTTTCCCAGTCAACAATGACAAAACCCTAAAGGGCCATGCCTCCTTTTTAAAACCCATCCTCTTACAAATGTTTGTGAATCCTGACAAAAATACTAAGATGATGTCTTCATTCTCCTGAAATCGTTAGGATAACTTAGATATGTCATAGTTTTCTCTTGCTGAACTGATTCTGCCTTTACTTTCAACTGCTGTTCTTTAAAGTTTATCTCACGCGACTGCACCTCCTCGTTATGCTTCCTATTGTGTTTGCTAATCTGTAGCTTATGTGCAAATTTTTTGCTCATTAACGGGACATGTAATCCTGAGAATATACCTTCATAATTTTGTAACATCAATTAACCAATGGGAAGCCAGTAAATTGCAGCTACCAGCCAATCACGCCTCCTTAACATGGATAAAACGACCACTGGGTGTTTTATGAGACTAAACTGACAGCTTGGTCCATCCATCTTGTTTTTCACTGACGAATCGACCATCTCTCTGGTTTTGCAGCGTAATTCTAGCAAATAAATAAATTATTAATAATCGTCGTAAAACTTAGTACTAATGTTATGGGATAATATTCTATTTTAAACCTGAGAAACAACGTCTTCATTAAAACAAAACACCTATTTACTTTGCTTGATGCGCCGAGACTTGTATCGTCCTACAACAATCGGCTGCTTTCACGGTGAGTTAGGCTATTTTTGGCAAGTTTGTGATGGATTGTTGGGGGAACAAAACTGCTTTATCCATCGAGGCGGAGGTAGAAAATACCTCTCAGTTTTGAGTAGCTAACAATTCGTCTCTCAATTTTCTCTCTCTTTCAAGACTCCTCCCTCTCCCATTTCTCCCTTTCAAAGTGAAGTTTCTCCGCGTCCTGTTCCAATCTTATTCTAGCTAATGCCTCCTCCTCATCCTTCCTGTCTTGTTCACTAGCTAGCCCTTTCCCGTTCCAATTCAGCTTCTCTAGCATTTGTTTCTTTTTCTAGCTCTGCTTGTCTAGCTTATCTTTCCCATTCAAAGTCTTCCTCTCTCTCCTGTGAAACACCTTCCCTTGCAAATTTTTTCTTTATAACCTGTAATCTGACTTTATCCAATTCTCTCTCTTCGTCTTTTTCTTCTGCTCCCTCTCTTTTTTCCTCTTAACCTCCTCACGTGCCTTATTGCCAGTTCTAAATCCTGATGTAAAATCGTCCGTCCCTACAACCCTGCTTTTAACATTCCAACAATTTCACGCTTCTTTTTTGGCACCTGCAACCCTAATTCATCACAAGTCCCTCTTAACTGTTGCACAACAGTTTTTTCACTAATCAAATCCATGACTAATAACTTTTCTTTACAAAGCAACAAACAAACCCAACATGCAACTGTACTGACCAGCAAAACACACTTTTTCCCATTAACGCCCTGTTACAAGAGAGTTGCAAAGTTCGCCTTGCTTGCCTGTTGCCGTGTTACAAAGACACCGCCAAATTAGCTGCTTACATTGCTGCCCAGGAAGGAAGAGTTGATTCTGCGATAACGTCAAACTTTAATTTCGCCTCTTCTGTAACTTGACTCGTCCCAAAATTACCCGCAACACTCGACGCCGTGTAGCTTTCTGTACCGATCGATGCACCTCAAGATGTTTGGTTGTTCTCCGTCACTCGTCCAGTTTCAACAATTTTCTCTGGTGGTTTGTGCTTGCCTCGATTTGACTGCTCTTCAACGTCGAGTTTCACCAGGTTTGTAGTTGATGCCAAAACTTAAATAGCTCGACCAAGACGCCAGAAAGCCCCTTTAACCAAAGGAATGCCAGTTGCTGCCAAATCTTGATATCTTCTGTTGGAATAAAAGCATACTAGGGTTGAAGGACAACTTATTGTCGCCAAATAACTAGATCGAATGGTGGAGTAAATGACTTGTAGAGTTGAACGACCACCAGCTTGCTACCAAATAAAATCATTAAATGGCACAGTAAATGACTTCGTGGATTGAGGAACCACCGCTTGCCACCATTATAAAATCAACAAACTGTATTAGCTGAACCACTGGCTGGCACCATTATAAATCATGGTTCAACTCAGAGTTGTGGTAAAAATCGTTTACTTCGGAGGAATCAAAATTTACATCACAAAAGAATTTAGCACAACTCATGCCAACTGAAACGATGAAATTATCCTCTGAGTCAGCCAACAAACATGATGTCTGCACCAATGCCTGTCTTTGCATGAACGTTTGTTTATATGCCGTTCTTCCCGCCTAAAATTGTAACAGTTTACAAACGTGGAATGCACGTGTTCGATGCTGGTACCAATTTGTATCAAACCTTGCCTTCTTGAAGGCAACAGTCTCTCTTGACATTTCAGCCGAACACCTTAATTACTCCGTAACGACGGGCAATTAAGTAATTAGGCCGGAGATGCTGTATTTACATTGCCATCTCTTGATATTTCCTACTGAGGGTCATTTTTCTAATGCTATACTCATGAATAGGTATCCCACATACTTCCCACCTCCCCCGCCACCCACTACCACAACTACACTTTCGGCATGGCAATGTGACCACCACAAGGAGCCAGCACGAAGAACGACATACTAACAATACGTTGTTCTCCTTGCCGGCTCCCTGCACTCGAACATGTTTGTTTTAATGCAAGCAGACGATCAGTTAGAAAGATTGTAGAAGAAAATTTATCACTCGGCCAAAGTTAAGCTATTTCTCTGCACTTGAAAAAAAATAACGACACATGCTGGTGGTGTTCCTTACATGCACCTTGCACCTATACCCTGTTACTAATTTTGCACCAAATGCCTGGTGGCTACTCTACGTATTGACACTCTCTTACAGTATATAAAGCTATTACCTTGCTGTCCATTGGCTACTGTTACACTGAGTGTCATATTATTATTGCCACTTATTACCACTCTGAACTTTTCAATTGGCGATGAGTGTAAAAGCCAAGATGTTAATTTAGCATTAATGAAGGAATAGTAGTAATTTTTAATCTTTCCCGCTATGCACCAAACTAGCTACGAGTCCGTGTGGTGGATGGACGTAGCTAGTGCGGGAGTACAATATCTGCCATTTCAATTTTAAAACTTGTAGTTTAAAATTTTCTGAAAACACTTACTTGTCTGCTGTGTCTTGACTTGTATGCTGTATTTCCAATATTAACATTGGTATACAAGAGAGTTGTCTTCGGTTTGGTCAGATAAGCATAGACATTATTCAGTAACGTTTCTTCATGACGGGTTTCTTCAGCGGCACCAATTGGTGGGGGGTGAAGAGGGATAAGCTTGCGTGAGGGAATAATTACAAAGGTGTTTGTGAAATATACTACATTGTGGTGTTAGTAACGTGAAACTACTGCGTTAGTGGCGTTTACTAGTGGTGTTAGTAGCGTTTAAAAGCATTTTCTATATTGGTTACTATAAACGTGTCAGTAGCGCAAAATTTACTATAAAACATTCAGTACTATAAATGTGTTAGTAACGTTAGAAACGTTTATGAAAACTAAAGTATTAGTTGGTGTTAATAAATTTATCCGGTTCATGTATCTATGCCATGGCCAGCCAATGAAGGTGCATAATCAAGTTAAACTGTAAAACGATTATCAGTGAATTTAAATGTGAATTTAAAGCTTTAAAAGTAAATACAGATGCAAACCTATTTACGTTGCCTTTTGGACTTATATGTCAAACTGCCTAAGCAGGAATCGAACCCAGGACCTTTGAAACCAAAGGCCAAGGTCCTACCGCTGAGCCGTACTGACACGGCCAACTAAAAAGGTTTCAAAGGTCCTGGTTTCGATTATCCGCTCAGGCAGTCTGACATATAGGCCCAAAAGGCAACGTAAATAGGATTGCCTCTGTATTTAGTTATTTCTTGTGAGCCTTTGGCTTTCCTGTCTCTAAAAGTAAAGTTATTGGTTCAGTGGTGAATTTGATCAAAGGAGTAAATAAATTGTTTGTGAAACAATGTTGTAACAGTGATTTAAAACTTGAAGTGTAAAAATTTTAAAATGAAAATAGCGCAAGTGGTGCAAAACTGCATAAAATTGTGATTAGTATGTTTGCAACTAGTGAAAAAATGTCCCGTAAAATGTTGGCCATTTAGTGGTTGAGGTATGCCAAGGTTATTATTATGGACTAACAATCAGCTATTTGTTTAAATACTTATTTGTTTAATTTGCTTAGTGCACGGTGGAAGTGTATACACGTATTGTTTTGTTGTTACAATTGTGCTCAAAATTGTGGTACAACATTTTAGTACTGTGCAAGCACTACATAAGAAAGTGTGACAGTGTTCCCTGTTTTGATAAAAACATAGATCGTTGGCATTACCGCTACGGAAACTAGTTGGGGAATTTAAGTATAAAGTTGTAATTTACTGATCAGTTATCTTTTGTTTAAGTAATCGAAAGTAACTTAGCTGGTTGCACAAAACTAGGCTTGGTCTGATCCAAGTATACCGTAAATTCTCTATTTATGGCTGGGTCCTCATTTGTAGCCGGTCTCTAATTGTAGCCGGGTGTTTTCCCAATCACGAATTAGTAGTAGCCGATCTCTAGTTGTTGCCGGGTCAAATGGCTTGATTTTGGAAAAAAATTCTGAAAAATTCTTAAACCTTTACTGTACAGTTTGACCTCAACCTCTCATGTTAAAGCCGAAATTTCGATGCTTAATTTCTCTGCTGTATTTGAGTATTTTCCCCTCAAATTTAGTATACAAGCTTTGTTGGACTTGGTGAACGCGTGTACCAACTTTTATTAATTTCCGATTGGTCACATCGGATATCTGGATTTGAGCTGCTATCGAGGTTTTCATTTTTGGCTTCTTGTTGTACTTGTTGTCACGACACGTTTCTACTACGCTCTCTACAGATCAAACTATTTGTCCTAGGAAGCTTATTCTTAGCTCATTTTACAGGGATTGCTCCGTAGATGTGCCTTTTCCGTTAGGCCCTTTCTAATTGGTCAAGTGGTTCAGAGATTAGGAAGCTCTAAACGACCAGATTGATTGTTTTACATTGTTTTAAAGATTGTTTTTATTCAACAACGCCAATCAGCAAACGCCAGCTGCAAGACCCAGAATGAAGAAAATCTGTTTGTTTCATATTAGTTTGTGCAAACCGTAATTGATAAAGATACAAAACATTAAAACAAGATAATCTAAACTGCTTGGTACGCCAAAGTAGCACGAATTAGAAAACAAAAACGAACTCGTTTGATGCTTAAGGTAAGGTTTAACTGATCCGAAGTCAAAACAGCAAAGGAACACAAATAAACTTTCCTGTAAGGTTACAGATACTGCAGTGTTGTCTACGTTTAGTCCACGTGAAACCTTACTGCTGTATCCAACCATTAATCGCATAAATAAAATTAAAGCCAGAGCCCAAATTTCAAAACTTTTCATGCCCAAGCAAAGGAAGAATAATGTAAGGCTACACACTCGACTACTTTTTTGGATAAATATTTTCAGTGTTCTTCAGTCACGTCGTCTACTTTTCATTCAACACCTTACTGATATACATTATCATTTTTCAAGATTTTTAAACACTTTTCCAGGCATGGAATTTCATTATTACTTTCTAGGACATTTCCAGGTTTTTAAGGACTCGTACGAACCCTGTACAGCTGTGCTAACCTCACTAAGACGATCAGTTTTTAAACATTTTCCAGCGATGCCGTTTACCAAACAGAATTCACCAGTTAGCTGACTGTACAGCTGTGCTAACCTCACTAAGACGATTAGTTTTTAAACATTTTCCAGCGATGCCGTTTACCCAACAGAATTCACCAATTAGCTGATGAATCGTATGCAAAAGAAGAATTGTAAAAACATATGCGTACAGCAGTAAGGTTTCACGTGGACTAAACGTAGACAACACTACAGTATCTGAAACCTTACAGGATTGTTTATTTGTGTTCCTATGCTGTTTTGACTTCGGATCAATTAAACCTTACCTTAAGCATCAAACGAGTTCGTTTTTGTTTTCTATTTACTAATGGTTACCACCACGTTGAGGTTTATTAAAGAGTAATGGTAAAAGCATTCATGCGACAATATTTAAATTTCTTAATGTCAGACACATGTTCTACATGTATTAATGCTGTAAATTTCCTTTCTAAATTGTGTAGTAGCCGGTCTCTAATTGTAGCGTGGTCAAATTGGTTTGTTTTTTTAAACCAGTAGCCTGGGCTACAAATGGAGGATTTACGGTATGTTTATGCAGGTTTAAATTTTTTTTGAATGTATGATAGTTTATTGCATAATATCTCGAAGTTTGTTACGTCAAACTTGTATGAGCCTACAATATTCAACAAATACACATAAGTGAAAAAAAGAACTTAATTTTTTTTATTATGGTGCAAAGAAAAGAACCTCCATGAAATACGTAAGTACTTGTGAATATAGGTTCATAACAATCAATTAAAAAAAAACACGAGGTTTATCAATACAAGAAAAAAAAACATAGTTTCGTTGTATAAAGTAACAGTAGAGCTTTGTAACAATTGTCCAAAACAAAGAAAATTACGCGGAACATGTATTTTAACAGAAAAATTTCAAGTTGTACAGTAATTAATAAACAAAAACGGAACGTTAAATGTTTAGAGTAAGGGTCTAAAAGTCAAAACCTAGAAGGAACACGGACAAGCTTTGACAGTAAGGGTCTACGTGTAAAATATTGTAACATGCTGGTAAGCATTATACCCTTACTACCCGGTGGTTAGCTTAGCTCTACTCTATTCGGACAGAATGTGTATGATCGGTTGTAGCAGGTTTCTTTGTTCTTAGAATATTGTTATGGAACATTAGGAACACAATTTTCTTGTGAAGTTTGGCATTTTGTCTTTTGATGCTTTAGAATTTTTTATTATATTTCGGAGATTTACAGTAGAGGATAACCAGTAATGCTCTCTGCTGCGAATACCCTGCTATGTTACTAAATGGACAAATAATTTTCAACATAAAGCAAAGCAGCAAACGTATACCAACCACTGGATCATCACATGGGTCATTGTAGGAGGATTTCCAGTTTTTCGTCAAAATGTATTTATTTCTGACCACCAGGTAGTAAGGGTCTAATGCTTACCAGCATCTTACAAAATTTTACACCTAGACCCTTACTGTCAAAGCTTGTCCGTGTTCCTTCTAGGTTTTGACTTTTAGACCCTTACTCTAAACATTTAACGTTCCGTTTTTGTTTATTAATTCGTGTTACTTTTAGAATTGCAGCTAAACTGTAAAACAGTGCAGTTAACGGTCCAAATTGAAAGTTTAACACAGAGACCCTAGGCTGACTCTTACTAACACTGGCTATCGCCAGTTAATAATAGAAACAAATCCTTTAATCTTCAGTCTTGCAGCTGGCGTTTGCTAATTGGCATTGTTGCATAACAACAATGTTTAAAACAACGTAAAACAATCAATCTGGTCGTTTACAGCTCCATAACCCCTGAACCACTTGACCAATTAGAAAATGCCTTATGGAAAGGGCACATCTACAGAGCAATACCTGTAAAATGAGCTAAGAACCAGCTTCATAGGACAAATGGTTTGACCTGTAGAGAGGACAGACGAAAGTATCCCCAGAACAACAACAACAAGAAGAAGCAGAACAAGAAGTTGTCTATTTGGTCCCTCTCTGGATCTCGGATTTGGCTGGACCGAATTTCACAATTTTTGGAATGTAGAGAGGCCTTGACTAGTCGAGGCTGGATTCCAAATTTGGTTTTAAAATGTTCACTTTTGACGGAGTTATAAGCTCTCAAAGTTAAGAGTTTAACACAGAGACCCTAGGCTGACCCTTACTAACACTGGCTATCGCCAGTGTTAATAATACATCAGAAGCGCACAGCCGTAAGGTTTGCCAAGTCCGTCAGCGAAATTTGTGATCTTCCGAATTGCTTGCTTACCGCGTTACAGATATACAATAACAAAACGTGCAACACAATTAGTTTTTATCTATTAGATTTATCACATTTATTTGGCAATGATAATACCTGTAATAACTGTAATAATTGCGTGCAGCCTGCTTATAAAGAATTTTTTTTTAATCTGAATTTCATGTGGTGAGAGCTCAGTCGATAAATATGTTGATTTCTCGAGATAGGTTCGAGTCCAGATAACAGTCGAATTTTTATTTTTAATCTGGCAACGATTTCAAAGATCGAGAGAATCACGTGATAATATACGGTCAAGCAGGGATACTGAATCTGAGTTCTTCGCCTCTTTTGGATTTATTTATATTTATTTTTTAAAAGTCTTATTTACTAAATAAAATAAACAATTTTATTAAAAAAAAAAAAAAAAACTATCGGTATTGATACATGATGGCTACTTAACGTATTGTGGTTTGGATGTGTTGTTTTATGTACACAGCAACGGTCTAAAAACATGGTTTCGGTACACCGGAAGGCCTTGCCGTGCCGACACACCTCTGTTTCACTGTCGTTTGCTTTTGCTCTGGCTAAGTGCTAAACAAATGTCGTTTAACTTTTTGCCGACTGCTCCAGTGACTGGAAACCCAAGGACACACAAATACGTTCACCTGAAAAGTGCAGCAGTGATACAGGCAATACCCCGAGGCAGCAAAGCTACCTACCTGACTGGCTTCTCTTGGCCAAAGTATAAGCTAACTGACTGACCTTAAGATACTTTCTCTACGCAAGGGAAGACCGTCACCTCTTCACCCAGCTAGACCCCAACCATTTTTTATTTTATTTTATTTTTACTTTTCAGTATTTATTTATTTTTTATTTTGGAGAAACCATATTTGAGGACAGACAAGTTTGGACAAACGTTTGAAATTAAAATCAGGCTACTAGAATGGAAAGTTGCTGGTGACCTTACGCCGACTGTCAAAATTGATTTATTTGTTTTCCGGGTTAAAGGGGATATTGAGTGATTAGCAATTCCATAATGTCCTTAGTAGCCTACGGTGAGGAATTGTTTTCTTGGACTTTGACCTTTGGAGGACATTTTTCCATTCAAGTCCCGTGGTCTTATACTGTAATAATATTGTAAACATACTATATAATATGTACAATATTTACACTGGTTTATTACAATGATCAGCCTTTTTTAACTGTCTTAAATACAAAAAGAACCATGAAAATCCGTTGCAAACAGTATTTTATACAGTAAAAAGAGAGAATTTGACATTTACCAGTTGCCACTAGATGTCGTTTAGAAAAATATATTAACTGATTTAGCTTGGATGCCTACATTTTTTATTTGTTCCCGAAAAATTGATCACAAAGGTAAAACTACAATATTTTAAAATAAACGAGTTATTTAATCGGCTGATAGGTGTACATACTAACTAACAACGGCTTCTATAGTGGCAAGAAATGGCGCTAAAATTGGCCACCTTCAAATTCTTTCTTTTTACTGTATAATTGCATAGCATGCAACGGATATTAATTTTTTTTTTAAATTAATTTACGATAGTTCAGCAAAAGACTAGTTTAATACACAAATTTAAATCTAATTTTTTGTCCTTGAAAATGCTTTCGGAACATTGATCAAATTTGACTGAATGTAACCAAACCTTGTCACACATGAGTGCCAACAAAGTAGCAATCAATTTTCACGCAGAGTGTAACCGTGAAAGTGTGTATTGTGTATCCTGCAAAAGCAAACTAATATTACAGGCCCGAGTTTTCTGTACTGGCTGTTGCCGAAACGCACAACGTCAGTAAAAATTATGTACGTAGATAGTTCTCAATTTTCTTAAAGGGACATCCGGCTTGCCTTATAACATTCCGCGTGCCAAATTACAGCTACGCGCAGATCGTCATCCGAGCAATTACAGTGCCAAGGTCGGCTGGGGTGGTAGCTGCGTTCCTCGCGTAGTTGCTGTCTCGGTTGGCTTTGTGAATAGTTACACGAGACAGAATCAAGTCAACGATTGTGTCGTCACAAACCGAAATGATTCTCGTATTTTAAAATCACAATTTATAATTTTCTAGGCTAGTGTCTTATAATTTTGCTTCGGCGATCTATTGGAATAATTAATTTTAATTTTTATCGCATTAGTCTATTAGATTTTAGATCTCATGGTAATTATTAGAAAATCAGTAGATGTACACACAGAGATGAAACGTCATGATTATTGTACGCGCGCAATGCATCATTTATTGACGGGTCGTTCTCAAATATAGTTAACAATATTCAACAGAAAATCTCCTAGACGCCACATTTTAAAACTTTTTTTTTTAGCAAGGGAAACA
>JAHWFP010087399.1:23332-37572 GCA_023313725.1 Lithobius niger
GGCACGTGCTCTGTCACGCATGCGCCCTTGGTTTTTGGGCCTTTTTTTTCTTGTGCTTCGTTCATAATAAATTACTCAGTCTGGACTCAGCAGCTGAATTGACAACAGCTCCTTCTCTGCTTCCTTAATCATGTTCGAATAATTTGGAACCTTCTAAGCCTTTTCTTTAGGCTTAAGGCCCTTTAGGCCTTTTCTCTTCTTGAATTTGGAACACGACTTCTTAAGCTTTAGTCATGTTCTGAGTTAAATTCAGTTCATCCTATGGTAACTATGATAAGTAAAGCAACACTTCTAGTCTTTAAGTCTTTCTTAAGTTAGTTTAAACCTAAACTAACCCATTTTAGGTCATTTAGGAACCCAGAGGGATTGCTTTGGCCTAAAAAAGCCCGTGGTGGATATCTGTTACAAGGTATTCATTGGAAGGCATCCCTCAGGGAATAGCGGTCTCGAGGAGTGGTAAAGAGGTTCCGTCAGGGACTAATGCGCGATAGATTGGTATAAGCAAATTCATTCGCATCGACCCTTATTTACCAATTTCGTTAGGGGCCACCCACTTTGGTTTGATGCTTTCCCCTTAGTTATTTCCGCAAAAGGAGTGTTTTCCTTCTTTCATTTACTGTTGATTTATCAATAGTATTAAATGCTAGAAAATATTTTTTTTAAATAATAACACAGTTCCTTAAGCTACTAATTTTAAGGATATGCATTTTTTTTATAGATATCTTCGGTATTAATGTCTGTGTTTTGTTTAAATAAAATTTTAATTATTTTATTTTGTATCTTTTGTAAACGTTCTATCAGGTATTCTGCAGCAAATCTGTAATTTTCTATTCCATACCTAAGATCAGATTCAACCCAAGCATAATAAAATGCCTGTCTTTTTTTTAAGTTTAAAACATCTTTTAAATAGTATAATTTAGGCATAATACCTCTCAGTTTCTAAATTATTAAGTCGATATGAATATTATAATTACAGTTTTTATCTAGTGTAAGACCCAAATATTTTGCCTGCCTAACTTCATTTAATTTTAGAGTACCTAGGTTTGAGTTTAAGAAAATATTTTTTTCTAACTTTACGCTCATATGAAGTGTCTTTATATTCATAAATACTGTTTTATTTTCACTAATGTAAACGTCATTTTCCACACACCACTCAGTAATAATATCAAATAATAATAATAATAATAATAATAATAATAATAGCTTTATTCAAGTGTATGCATACATGTCAGCTAAAGCCAAACAAACAAACATACAAAAGGCACGAAGTCTGAAATATTTGTTTGTGCAAGCAGTTTCCATATATATTAATATTTCATTCCATTATACATGTCTTTAACCATATAAGTAGCCTATGTAATTATATTGACTAACTGTTTATTAAATATGGTTTTTTAAAAATTCTATAGTTTTAATCCATTTTTTAAATTTCGGTTTGCACGTTTTTTGTTAGTTTTCAAGTTTCTTAAATGTGTAGGTAACTTGTTCATGTACGTTGTCCCTCTTTTCCCATACGAGTTTCTCCATTGTGGTTCAATTATTCATTTATTATTACCTCTTACAGCTCTTGTTGTTTCATTCCTTTTTTCAATTTTGAAGTAGTTTTTTCTTATAATTTCAAACCTGTGTGCTTGTTCAATATTTAATAGATTTATGCGTTTGTATATGTCTTTGCTTTTTTCATTTTCATGTTTTTTAAATAGTACTTTTATAGCTCTGTTTGTAACTTTTTGTAATTGTGAAATCATAGTTTTCGTTGTTGACCCATAAATTGATATACCATAATTTATATACGACATAATTAAAGCTTCAAAGAGAATTTTTTTATTTTTTTCATTTAATGTGTTTTTAATTTTATAAAGAGTTGGTATTGTTTTTCTGATATTTAAGCTTAATTTTTCTATATGTTCATAGAATTTCCAATTGTTATCGAGTTCAAGTCCCAAATATCTGTTACAATGTTTGTGTACAAATTTCTTACAGTTGCACATTGAAGTGTTACAATTATCTTTACAAATGGTGATGTCGGTTTTTGTGTTTTTCATATGTGATGTTTTTATTGGTATATAGTATGTTTTGTCATCGTTCATTATAAGGTCATTTTGTAAAAGGTAGATTCTCAGTTTATCAAAATCGTTTTGTAAATGTTAATCATTTTTTTACTGTTGTAGTGTATTGAGAGTAAGAAGATATCGTCAGCATAAAGTGTTATTTCAGATTTCCATTTCACATCTAGCAAGTCATTTATATACATTATAAAAAGTATAGGTCCCAGTATGGAACCCTGTGGCACTCCATACTTTATGTCTTTCCAAGTGCTATTTTCGTCTCCAATTTTTACATTACATGTTCTATTGGTTAAATAACTTTTTATTATGTTTAACATTTTACCTCTGAGACGAGTTTTATAGATTTTTTCAAGCAGAATGTCAAATCTTAGTGTGTCAAAAGCTTTACTTAAGTCAATTTGAACTGCCTCCACAAATTTACCCTCATTAAGAGCTCTTGTCACATTGTTGTTTATGTTTTCTAATGCATCAATTGTACTTGTTCCTTTCCTATATCCAAACTGATTTTTATTTAGATATTGTATTTGTTAAAGAATGTTTCAATTTTGGTGGCAAAAAATTTTTCAATAATCTTATTGAGGACTGGTAGCAGTGATATTGGTCTATAGTTGTTTATGTTAGATTGTTTGCCATTTTTAAAAATTGGTCTTATTATTTACTTTTTCAGTGCATCCGGCCATTTCTCAGTTTTTATAATACTATTTATGAGTATTACCATGAATTCACATATGTCTTCTTTTGTTGCCAGGAAATGCTCTAACAAAAAACCATCATAACCACTTGATTTTTTTTGGTTTTAACTTATTTAAGATCACTTTAATATCATACACTGTTGCTTCGTAAATTGCCATGGTTTTATTTGCATTCGTTTTTGTGTGATATCTCATTTTATTTTAGATCAAAATGTTTGTTTTCCATTAAGTCGTTTGTACTTTGTCTCATTATCAACATCCGGTATTTGTTTTTGAAAATTAAGTGAGAATTTCTCACACATCCTTAAAATTATTCGTGCCAAAATTTTTTTGCACTAATTCTTCAATGCTTTTTCTGTGATTTTCTCTTCCTAAAGTTTGATTTATTTTGTTCCAAGTTTTTTTGCCATCTGTTTTGTGTTTCTCAAAAAAATTACCGTAGTAAAGTTGTTTTGCATTATTTCTTTCTTTTACAATTTCTTTTTCAATTTTCTTATAACTATCCAAGTCTGAAAAGTCATCAATTCTGTTAGTGTTTTTTCTTTTATTATTTTTTATTTTATTCCATAGCCTATTTTTTCATTTATTTCTCTAAGCAAGTTGTCATTCATCCATTCTTGTTTCTTGTTATTATTCTGTTATTGTTTTGTTTATTGTTTGTCGTTTTTTCTTTGGAGTATTTTTTATATATGTTTCTAATTTTATCATGTATTTATCATATATTACATTAGTGTCATTCACATCTTTAAGAAAGTCCCAATTTATGTCTTTTAGTGCTTTAATTACTTTTTTGTTGTTAATTTTTTTTAATCCACAATCATTTTGATTTTTTGAATTTTGATTTTTTTTTACCCTTTTTTACAGTTTTCTTTATGCTTAATGCTGTGTAGTAGTGATCGGCTAGTTTCATTGTAATGACTGCACCCTTACAATTAGTATCTGTAATTTTTGTAAAAATGAGATCAAGACATGATCTTGTATAAGTGTTGTTCAGTATTTCTTCTCTTGTAGGTGTTACAATATGTTGTGTGAAGCCATAGTATGCAATAAGATTTTCAAATTTATTTAAGTCACTTTTTTCACATGCACTTTGTGTCTCAATTAAGGTATTGAAATTAAAGTCTCTCATGAAAATGACATTTGTTTCTTTAAGACTTTCCTTTTGCCTAAAGATTTTTTTAAATTCTGCTATGTATATTTTTCTATTCAAAGACGGTTTCCTGTAGCGTATAATAATGATGTAATTATTATTATTATATTTTAATTTGATTTCCAAATTATCATTTTCTCCCAATTTGACTATCTCACATTCTATACTACAAAAGTCATTCGTTATAAACACAAGTATACCACCTCCTTTTTGTTTGTCCCTACAGACACTAAATTTTTTTATAATTACAGATATCATAGTTGATTGTTTCATGATCACTTATGTTAGTTTCTGTAAGTGTTAAGATATCCCATTAAATATCACTTTTTGTAATTTCACAAATCAATTCATCCCAATTCTTCCTACAGCTTCTTATGTTCACATGCTTAATCATAAAACTGTTGTCATGAAAATTTTGTCACTTTTTAACTTTTCAAAGTTTTCATACACATTGTTTTGATTTTCAAATACCTGCTCCATTACTTATATTACTTATTGCACTATTTTCTGCTGATGGTTTGTTTTGATCTTCAGTGTTTCAAGATCACTTTCACTTTTTATTGTGTACACTTGTTTGCCTTGATCACTTCTTCTTACTTGAATTTACCCTTCTTTGAACCATATGTATTTAGAAGTTGCTTTTAGCTCTTGTTTAGTTTTCCATAGTAATCCCTTATAGAAGGGCGTCATGTGTTCATTGATAAATATTATATTGTCACTTCGTGTTCTGTATATATTTGTCATACCACTTTTTTTCCGTTGATCCACAAGTCGCAATATTCTCTACATTTGAACTGTACAATGATCGTGTCGGATTTTTCTCATTTTTTTTGTCGGTATTCTATGTACACGGTCTATATGCCAGTTTGCATATCCTTCTATGTTCACTGCAATGACCAGGCCACCTATTGTTTCCAACATTTGTTCATTTTTAACATTATCTACTCCATATATTTCAATGTTTTTATTTCGTGTATATTGCTCCGTTTCATGTTGATTTAGTTTAAGTTCCATTAGTGAAGTCTTACTTTCAGTTTCTTCTTTTTTCATTCCGTTGAGTTTATCTTCAATTATATCAAGTCTCTTCTTGAGGTCCTTATTTTCCAGTCGTATTTCATTATTTTTCTTTTTCATCTCCTCATATTTTTCTTCCATGAATTTCATTCCCTCTATTATTTTCTCGTTTTCTTTTTTATTTCAAGAAGTGTTTTTTTCTATTCTAGCAATTGCTAAATCTCTTTCTGTTATTTGTGCTTTATTTTCCTCCACGTCTTTCAAGTTCTTCTTTATTTTTTCAGTTTCACTTTCGTCTTCGCTGTTTTCTTCGTTTTCGTCACTAGTTGTTTCACTTTCATTATTTGTATATTTCTTTCCATCCTTGTCGGTATTCGTTGAATTTGTTCTTCCAGGCCTACAGCGCTTGCACTTCCATTTTTTTATTCCCTTTCCCATTGCTTTTATGGTTGCTGCCGCCAGCCCTGCACATTTATGATGGTATTTACCCTTACATTTGGTGCAGTTCACTATATCTCCCTCATTTGATTTAAGCACGTTCTCACAATCCTGGCACCTTGACATGTTTGTATTTTAAACCAGACACAGTCAAGCGTATTCAATGTCATTTATACATGCTACGTCATTTTTGATATTGACGTCATATATGTATTCCTCGTCATTTGCGAACTTCATTTTCGTAGCTCACAATCCCGCTCGTGCATTTCGAAAGTTTAAGACACCAATCCTCTAAAACTACTTCAGTAAAAAACCCGTGGTTGGTCTCTAAACACTCACCAGAATGACATCTTTCAGCACGTTATCTGTGTTTGTGCATTTCGTGAAGTTTACCACCAAAAAATGTTCCAGTGTGGGAGAGTGGAAAATCGTCCACACCCAGTTTTTAGCCTCTAACTAGCCTCTATTAATAATAATAATAATAGTAATAATATTGTTTAATCAGCAATGAGTATACAGCATGTGCACATTCAAAAAAGCACAAAGCTATAAGCTTGTATGTGCACTGACTGTTAACTATGTACATATACAACAGACCAATAAATATTGTTACAAAAATCATTAAATTACTAAAATTAATTACAGTCTTGTAACGTGGTATTTAGAGGTGCAGGAAGTTTTTTGTAAGTTGGTAATAGTTTTGTTTGGCTAATTTGATTTCTTTGGTTGTCTGTTTCTTTGCTAATTTATAAGCCTCAAGCTGTTTAGTTGTTGGAGTAGTGTTTTCGAGATGGTCTACCAAAGTTTATTCTTCCTATTAATTTTAGTAAGGAGAACTTTATTCATCCTTTCAGTTTTAAAGTTGAAGTTAGGATTATTTTGGTTGTTCTTATTTAAATTTAAGTGTCTGTTGCTTGAGTAAATTTTTTTTCGTAAATGTTTTTTATTTTATTTTCAATTTCCTCATATATTTGATTTGGGTCCGAAAGTGTTTGTAGGTAACCCCAGTTCTGTTTTTTAACTGTCGGACAATGCTTTTGTTGTTTAAAACATAGTTCAGCTGGTGCCGATTACGATTTTGTTCCTTAGTGACGTAATTGCCCCACATTTGAATAGCAGTAAAATAATGGTCTGCTAATTTTATTTTTTTGACAAATGATTTACAGAGCCATTTTGTAATTCACCTGTAAATAAGGTCAATGCAAGATTTAACAATTTTGTTGTTTCTGTGTTCTTCTCTAGTGGGGGAACTTATATGTTGCGAAAATCCTAGGGATGCCAAGCAATTTTAAAACGTATTGATATCGTATTTTTCAGATGGGTCCTAATGCCCTGACAAGATATTAAAATTAAAATCACCAATGAGGATTACATTAGTGTTTTTTTCCCCTGGTCAAGAGAAGTTTATTAAGGTTTTTATAAATTTAGTTCTGCTAGCAGATGTTTTTTTGTAAAGTGCAATAAGTTCAAATGTTTGTTGACTTTAAGTAAAAATACAGTTAATAGCATTATTTACATATATTTTGAGGTTAACACAATTAAAATCTTTAATGTTATCATCTCTCAATGATTTTAGATCCCACCGCCTTTTTGTTTCAAATATTTTTCAAATATTTTTTCAAATATAATTATATAATTATATTTTAATAATTATAATAATAATTATAATTATAATAATAATTATAATTATAATAATAATTATTAGTATTATAATTATAATTATGATTATTATTATTATTATAATTATTATAATTATTATTATTTTATAATTATATTTTTTCAAATTATAATTTGTAGCCTCGTCCTCATTAAGGTTAATTTCTGTGAGAACAATAATGTCCCACATAATTTCTGCAGTTTCGAATTCTGCCAACCAAGAATCCCAGTTGGTTTTACACCTTCTAAAGTTGGTGTGGATGCATTTAAAATCTGTGTAGTCGTTGCTAGGAAAACTGCACTTTAGATCTTCAAAGTTGTCCTGTACTTTATTAACAAAAAAATCGTCAATTACTGTGTTCCAGGCAAATTTTGTTGTTTAGGTTCACGGTCTAGTTGTGGTTCCGTTTCTTTTTCTCCATTTTGGATAGCTTCGCGAACTCTTTTGGTGACTCTTTCAAGATCTTCGTCACTCTTGATATATTCTGTCTGCCCCTCTTTTTCGTCCGTCCGAATGTTTATTTTTCTTGCCCTGAACCACACGAATTTATGTGACTTCTTCAATTCTTGTTTTGTTTTCCATAGTAAGGTTTTGTAGTAAGTGGTGAAGTGCTCATTTATGAATATTCTTTCAATGTTGCCATTGCCGAAAAAGTCATTGTTGGTTAATTTTTGTTGTTGTTGTTGTTGTCTAGCCAGTGGTCTCTGGCGACACTGTTCCTGAACTGTATTAGAATAGTAGGTGTACGTTGTCGATTTTTTTAGAGAAGCTTATGCGCTTTATCGATGCAAGAGTCACTGAAGTCTTGAAGGTCAAGGGCGTCGGCCGTACGGTAGATAGTGTCTCGTAGGTCTTCTTTCTTTTCAGTTTCTACTCCGAAAATTTCGATGTTTTTATTCTGGCTATACTGTTCAATCTCTTCTTGTGTTTGCTTGATTTTGATTGTTTTCACCATGTTTTTTAGGTTCACAAGGTATTGTAGATCGAGAGCTTCGTTATTTGTGTTATTTGTGGCGCATTTTTTTCTTTCAAGTAATTCCATTCTTTTATTTTCACTTTTGAGATCTTCGTAATTTTTTTTTATTTGCTCATATTTTTTTCAACAAAATCAATGCTAAGATTTACTCGTTCGTCTTTGCAGCATTGTCGAGTTTCTCTTCAAGTTTGCATAAATGCAGGTTCAACTTGTCGTTGTTTTAACAAGCGCACTGTTGTCTTTGGTGAGTTTGTCGTAAGCTTATTTTTGATCTTCCAGTTGTTGAAAAATTCTTTCATTCGCTTCTAAAATTTCATTTAGTTTTTTCAAGGTATAGGGGGTATCTGAATCTTCTACGTTTGTCGGTATGTCGTCACCTTTCATCATCTTTGACGTTATTTGAGTTTTTTCCTTGCGATCCGTTTCTGTTTGTTACGAACCCATTTTTTTTCTTGTCGCTCATGGTTGTTTTTTTTCTTGCCCAGTGATGGTTGAAGCCGCCAATCCTCAACATTTTTTTTCGTAGTGGATTTTGCTTGTACAAATAGCACACGTAAAATAGTCTCCTTCATTTAAATTTAGTTTATTCTCACAATCGCCGCATCTTGCCATTGTGCGGATGTCGTGGCGAGGGTTCCGTATTAGGGATTGGGGACGCGAGCAAAATGAAAATGGTACAGTAGGAATTCCGTACAGTCGCCACCGCTCGGTCGCACTGAATGTTTAGATAGCTCAGTTTAGCAGTTATAATAATAATAATAATAACAATAATAATAATCTGCTTTATTCGAGTACAAGATGTTGTGTACAGGCACGAAATTCATACGAATTTGTATGTGCAAAGCAATGTTAGTCAACTTTAGACAATATAATACACTATAATAAATTAATTTTTTTTGTACAAATAATTAGTCTAATTTCATTTAGTATAAATAAGAACAATACAAATAGTACAATAAAATAAAGATTAGTAGAAATTCTTCAAAATTACAGAACTTCTCGATGTATTATTTTAGCTTGCATCAATGTTTAGTATTCAACTCATGATGAGTAAATTTAGTCAACTTTAATTAGCCACTCCTTACAGAGGCGGACTGGCAGCCAAAAGGTGCAGGTCCCAGATCTCCAGCGGGGCACTACTCCGTGGGGTAGGGAGGTCGCTGTCGCTATGGAAAACTCAGCTAGGGGGTCTGGGGGAGCGTGTAAGCTCCCCCACTGGGGTCCGGGGCAAAGCCTCGGAAGCTGAAGCATTTTGAGCTATTTTAGTACCTGTTTCTGGCCTCCAGCAAACACTAAAATATAGTTACAAAGCACATTTTGGTGATTTTTCTTATTCGTTCTTGAGGATGGCAGGTTTCGTAAAAACTTAATAGTGACTACATCATGTTTATTTTAAACATTTTCTTTCCAAATCAAATGAAACTGAGTTCAGTTTAGAATTATATAAACCGGTCCACAGCTACCCATTGATGATTGGGGGTTGGCTTAATGTACATTTATACTTTTAGGCTATAATGGATGTCGATGAACTGCTACGTTCTAGTATGGGCAGTAAGGGTGGGTTCAGCTGCTGTAGGTAGAAAATTTTTAAAAGTAGATTATCAAAAGGTGAAAAATTGAAAAATCTTTTGCTCATTTTTATCCTAAACGAATAGGTCTAGACGTATTATTGCAAAAAATTTCCACATTTAAAGCAACAACATGATCCACTTTAAAAAAATAAATGGAGCGTCGAAAGATGAAAAAAAATGGCGGAAGCTTTTACTCAGTTTTGTCCAAAACTACTTGAGGTATGTTGGAGAAAAGCTTCCTCATTTGAAATTGATAAGCCCCATTTTCATTTTTTTTCTCACTTGATTTAGGGGATAGGATAATTTCTCTCTCACCCCCAACCCCTTACCTCTTCCCGTCACTACGGCGCCCCTGTGCTTCTAACAGCAGCAGACAAGTCGTGAATGAGCCGCTTCAGGTGGGCATGGCAGTACGGTTACGGTGTATGCCTGACGTGGTTAAAATTAAAACAGTTTGATGAGAACGATGTATTATATCTGCCTGCATTACGATCGTACTCCGATGCTGTACGGATGGTTTTAGAATTCAGTTTAGATGCTAAAAATTATACAACTCGGCAAAGTCAGTATTTTTTCAGACTTTTTCTTTTATTAAGGATAGAGAAGCTGAAGCTGGCCGTTAGCGGGGAGGGAGAGGCACCGACGACATGGGGCGCGGGTCCCCTTACGGGTCCCTGGGACCCGGACCAGTCTTCTTCTGATGCTTTAACGTTTTTCTTTACTTCCTTTTTGTTAGTTAAATTTCTTAAGTTAGCCAGTAATTCATTCAAAACATATGGTAAAACATAATTTAGTCGTCTCTTTCCATAGTTATTTCGCCAACGTGGTAATTCCAACCAATTATTATCATTTCTTACACTTCTTTTAAGTTTAATTGTAAATTCTTCACAATGATAATATTTTGTTATGTATATCCATTTTAAGGTTTTATCAATATTTAGCATGTTATAGTAACTATATATTTCTTTGGCATTTTTTTATTTTTCAATGTTAAATAAAACTTTTATTGCTTTATTTACTTAGGATTGTATCTGTCTCATATAATAGCTAGTTGTAGTGCCATAAACAGTCAGTCCATATAATTTTAGATATTGTCAGTGCTTCAAAAATACTTTTTTTTATTTTTAATATCTAACAGCCCTTTTACTTTATAAAGTGTCGGAATAGTTTTCCTAATCACGATCATAAGGTCTTGTATGTGTTGATAAAATTTCCAATTATTATCTACTTCTAGTCCAAGCTATCTGATATTTTTAACCTTTTTACATTTTTACATTCTCTAGACAGGTATCATTGCACAATTTTATTATATCATTTTCCATGTACATATGTGATGTGGGTATTAGCAAATAACTTGTCTTTTCTCTATTTAAAATTAAGTCACTTTCTCTGAAATATACTACCAAGTTATTGAAGTCATTTTGTAAATTTTTAATCATGGTATTTTGATCAAGGTTGATAGAGAGTAAAAAGACATCATCTGCATATAACGTCAAAGTTGTATTTAGGATTCTGTCAGAAATATCATTAATATATATTAACAAAGCATAGGACCCAACACAGAGCCCTGTGGAACACCATAAGTAATATTTTGCCAGCAGTGCGTGTCATTTCCTATTTTAACACTATATATCCTTCCCGTTAAAAAGCTGTTCAAAATAATAAATATTTCCCTTTAATACAAATATTATAGATTTTTTTCCAAAAGTATGGATTTTTCCAAAGTGTCAAATGCTTTCGTTAAATCAATTAAAATAGCTCCAGCAAATTTCCTTCATTCAATACCCTATTAATATTATTGTTAATTGCCATTAGTGCATCAATCGTACCAGTACCTTTCCTATACCCAAATTGGTTTTGATTAATTCTATTGCCTTTTGCAATAAAATTGTTAATTCTATTTGTGAAAAAACTTTTCAACAATTTTATTCAGTACAGGCAGCAATGATGTCGATATATAATTATTTGGATAATTTTTTGTTCCTTTTTTATACACTGGTGTTATTATTTGTTTTTTTTTTTATTTTCAGACCAAATTTCACTTGTTATGATGCAGTTTATAAGTATTATCATAAATTCGCTGGGTTATCATTTGCTTCTCTAAAATGTTCCATAAGAAAGCCATAATAACCACTTGATTTTTTAACTTTAATTTCGTTTATAATATTCAGCAATTCAAATTTATTTGCCTCCATGACTCCCATGGTATTAAGTGTAGATATCCATTTTTTATCACTACTCTTTCTACTTTGTATCTTATTACTTTTATTTTGTTTATCTGTTAGTTCTTCATCTTTTAGTTTGTTAATTTGGTTTTTAAAATGTTCAGAAAAATTCTCAATACAATTTCAGTATTTGTGTTAAAAACATTCTTTAAGTGTTCATCAATATTAAGTTTGTTTCCTTTACTCCCAGTTAAATAGTTTATTTTACTCCACACTTTTTTCCTATACAATTTATTCCTTTCAAAATAATTATTATAGTATTCTTGTTTGGATTTGTTACTATCTTTGCGTATATTTTTTATAAGATTTATAATATTCTGTTTCCAATTCAGTCACATCTTTTTTATTCTTCATATCATTCAACATTTTATTTTTTTTCATTGATTAATGGCAATCACTCAGTGTGCATCCATTCATTCCTAATAATTTTTTCGTTTTATTAGTGTTTGTTCTTTTAATTACACAATTTCTTTTATAAATTCCTGATAAATTGTCTGCAATTATTTTGTAAATCTTGTTTGGATCAGTTATTTTTTTCTAATTCGTCCCAATTTTTATTTTTCATTTGAAGTATGATATTTTTATTTAAGTATCTATACTCTAAATTTTTTCTTGTATATTTTTTTTGTATTTCAACTTTCTTATTATTCCACAGTTCAATTGCAACATAATAGTAATCCGCTGGTTTCATTGTTATTACTGATCCTTTACAATCAATTTTATTTAAATTTGTAGGAATTAAATCTAAGCATGATCTTGTGATCTTGTTTTTTTCTGATTTCTTCTCGAGTTGCTGCTAAAATTTGTTGGCTATACCCGAGATATGCACACATGTTCTCAAATCTTTCAATATCTTTTTTTCATGTTCATGTTGTGTTTCTTTTATAATGTTTAAATTTAGGTCATCAATGACGATTATGCTGCTTTCCCAGTCTTATGTTTTATTTTTCATTTAGTATTTGTTTTAATTTTTGTGTGAAGATTATACGACTTGAGGATGGCTTCCGCTAAATAATTTAAAAATAATTTTGCTTTAATTTATTTGCGGTCACATTCAATTCTGTGACTTTTTTTCTGTTTTATTTTCATTCTCTTCAGTGTTGAGTTTTCCTATTTTGTCTTCAGTTTTATTTAACAGCTTGTACAATTCTTTGTTCTCCTTTTTAATTTCGTTATTTTCTTCTTTAATTTTTTCGTACTTTTCTTCGTAAAAGTTCATAGCTTCCAGTATTTTTCGCTTTCTTTTCTGATCTCCACGTTTTCCTGCTTTAATTCTTCATACTTTCTTTCTATTGCATGCATTCCTCTTAATATTTTTTTCATTGTCTTGTTTCAGTTCTTTCAGCATTTTTTCTATTTTTCAAATTGCACAGTTTTGATTGATTTGCCAATATCCGGTTCTCTTTCTTCATTTTCACTGTCTGCAGTTTTGTTTAGCCTTCATTTTCATCATTCATTTTTCACTTTCATCTTCTCCGACTTTAATAGTAATAATAATCTGGTGAGATAAAGTAGAAGGCAATAACTAAAATACAAGAAAGACTATGGATGAACGCAGAGTGGGTCAAATATATTATAAATTGATAACTACAGCAAAAAACGGTACAAGGTTTTACATGAAAGGAGAAAAAAAAGAAGATTCATCTGTAAATACTTTTAAGGCACATGTGTGCTTTTAACGTCTTTTTCAATTCCCTTAATTTTTTATGTTAAGTAAATGTTCAGGCAAGCTGTTAAAAGTTTTGGTACAGTTTATTCTCTGTTACGTTCTCCATTACATATTTTTTTGTGAATGGTACTGTGTACCGGTAAGTGCTTTTCCTAAAGTATAAAGTATCGTTAATTTAAAAGTTTTTAAAAATATTGTTAGTGAATTTAATCAATTTCCTTTGAATTTAAAGGTATAGCCTAGTTGTTAAATTTTAGGAAAACGTTAAATGTGGTTTTCTCTATTCTGAATTTAAAACTAGTATTTGTTCTAGCCTTTGTCTTGTTACTGGGCGCAAGAATAAATCATGGAAATTTTGGTAAAAGTAGATTCTCCTTTGTTGCTTGATGAGTCAGTTTCTTAGTGTATCGTAAAGAGGACGATTTAGTTTTAAATTGTTTAGACATAATGCTTCTTTCACATAAAAAACTCAAGGAGTTCGATCCCTAGTTAGAAACTTGGCCTCTGTATTTCAAACGAATCGAGTTGAATTTTAGTGCTTATGAATTAGCTTCTGACAGCCAGGTTGCACTTCTCTTAATGAGTGTTGGTGCAAAAACACCCAAAAATAAATCACTAGAGGAATTAAATAAGCTACTGACCGATTATTTGCGCCCAAAACTGAACTTCCTCTCTGAGCATGTAAGATTCCGAAAGCATGAGTAACTGGCCAGTGAATCAATTTCTGAGTATGTTACTGATTTAAAGAGGATTACCCTCCACTGTAATTTCATTGCAGA
>JAHWFP010087405.1:0-17650 GCA_023313725.1 Lithobius niger
CACTCAATCCTATGTCAGTGGTGTCAGCTGCTTTCCGTTTGGAAACCACGCCTTCCCCGCCATCTTGGGTCTGATCCGCTTTTTTGCAGTCACGTTTTTTAGTTTGCACGTCGACATGGATCATTTCGTTGAGTTGGATGTAAAGCTTCAGTCTTGCGGCCAGTTCATCTTTCAAACCAGTAGTTTCACAGCCCCGCTTCTTTAGTTCATCCATCAGTCCAGCTTTAGTTAGGATGGAGATATCAACAGGTTGCATGTTGATATCCGAGCTCACCTAACATTCCACCCAGTGATAATGACCCAATGATAATGGCCAGTCCACCCAACGGGCTGTACCTGCCAGGTATACCACTTCACAAGAAGGATGTAGCCCTACATACCTCGTAATCTGTTCAAGATCGGCCCTAAGGCCCCTACATTGCTACCCGTCCGGAGGTGGCGATTATTTGTCACAAATCGGCGGTAATTGTGATTAACAACACTGCACATCTGAACATGCCTATAAACATTGCACTGACAGGTCTCACGGCAGGTAAATCTCAGCTTGCCTATGTATCTACGTCTCACATGCATAGTAACGCCCACTACTGACTTAGTATTTAATAATCAGCTCACACATGTGCTTAATATTTCGTACTGCACAGGGCACGTCGCAAGTTTCACAGCGCTTTGCAGCGCATCCTCGTTCGCAAATTCACCCAACAGGAAAACATGTATTCCTCACTCTTTAGTCCAGCATTGCACTTATTTATTTATTAAATAGGCGAAGTGTCCCGCAGGCAGTAAAAACTAAAATGACGTGACCAATATTGCCCGACTACCCTCGTGGTCGCTTCCACATTTCAGTTTCGTATTCAAATTTCGTATTTAAATTCATTCTCTAATCACTTCGCACAAATCCAATTTGTTCTACAATCACTGCATTATTTTAATTACTGCCTTACTACATCGTAATACGAGACCGATCGGCTCCATTGCTCGTAAGCCTAATCGCTGCCGTCTGGCCCACCTGCCTCCGCAACGGGCGGTTTTTACCAACAGAACACCCTTGGTATTACACCAGGTTTATCGCCATCACAATCAACCATGGCCACTCACAATTACGTTCGACATTAAACGTGACATTTTTCAACTTCATGCGTACGAACTCGACCACCAAGGCCTATCAGTCTGCACCACTTTTAGTTCCGGCGTGCAATATTAGTTCTGGCCAACGCCGTCACCAGGCCGTCTCCCCTCGGCCGCAAAAATGGAACGCCCCACAGCTTTCTCACACAGTCACTATTACTCCATCACTGCCCTATTCCCCCGGAGCAGCACTGCCCTACTCGCCCGCCACACACGGTGTTCTCTTTCATAGTTCGTACGCTGCCATCGTCAACGTTCCGCAAATAAGTAGGTTTTTTTTTTAAACTTATGTGTACGCCATATTTTCGCCCAGCGCTATCGTATAACGCTCTACGAGTTGCAACTCTGGAGTTATCGCATAACTCTCAAGGCATCTCCGAACTCATTCATATGCTACAATTCATAGGTCTTTTCATTCTCAAAATGTACATCACCGGGTTATCGTGTAACCTCGAGGGTATCGTGTACCCTTTTTCTCGCTACATTCCTATAGAGTTGTCATTTTCTATCTCCTCATTCTCATACTTATTTCGACTAACTCTTTTTAAATCTCTCTCCTGGGCCTCGCTTGCCTCATTTCTCAACACTTCTCTGAACCGCATTAGGCTATAATTCGTTTTCTCCACTTTGCGAATGCTATTCGCTACAAACAGGCCTTTCTGTTTTTAGTACTCGCCACATCCCGCCATTAAATTTCAGTATTACCGTAAGGCGGTCAAGATTGAAACTATTAAAATTAAGGCAGCTAATATTTAAAAATTATTCGTTTCATGTTCCACAGAACAAAGTAATTAGTCCAACTTACGGAGTTTTCTGCAACTCGACCAATTCCCATACACACTGCTAGACGGAAACGCACCATCAACCGAATTGGAAGCACCAATTTACAAACAACGTCCGACGTGTGCCGTCGGCAAAAGAACAGTGGCTAGGAATAGGGCGATAGAGGGAGTAGAGAGTGGGGTCAGGTGACGTACAATTTGCATAAATTATAGTTGAATTGTATGCAAATGAAGTTGACAAGTGCCGACAGCAAGAGGATATCCCATTTTGTAAACAGAACAAGTAACACAGTGGGGAGGAGTCTGCGAATGAGAAGTATTAACATTTTATGAAAATAACTAACCTTACTCAAACTTTTTAGAGCACTTTCAGCTGCTAAACGAACAGATTCCTAAAAAGAAAAAAAATGTCTGTAATAAATACAATAGTTTATTGCAACACAATATAATGGGCAGACTGATCTGTGCAGACTGGTCACACTTTTCTCCAATTAAAAGATTACAGAAAGGAGGCTATATATAAAAAAAAGTAAAATACAGCTAAAGCTTGAATTATAGTGAATTGCTGACAGCTAGAAATCTTCAGTCGCAGAAAGTGGTACAAATATTTTCGACTGTGTTCCTACATTTGGGGCATTTGTGAACTTAATTCCCCTTTAAGTAACAGCGCAGGAAGGCCCAACCAAACGGTGGCCTCAATAAGTATGTTGCAACTTCATAACAAGGGCGGATCCAGAATGAAGTCTTGCAGGGGGCCGCAAGGTGATTTTTCTGCGTTTTCATGTATTTCTTGGCTAATTTAACAGAGTGTTTTTAACAATTCTGGCCGTTTTTTCGAATTTATTTGCTTTGGAGGGGGCCACAGCCCCCTCGGCCCCTCCCTTGGATCCGCCCTTGCTTCATAATTACTGAATTAGGCTAAAGTCTAGTTTTATGATTAGTTATTTTTACTAGTTTTATGACTAGATTTATTATTTCTAGAGTCTACGAACCCACACTGGGTTCTAAATCGACTGACGCTAAATCCTGTTTTTCCTAAAATGCAGAATCGGACATCAGACTTGGCCTTTTTAGTACATAGGTGCATCCTTATAGAAAAGAACCCCTCCACGATTTCTCAGGCTCCCACTGTCCTGATCTGCCCTTAATCCCACACGGAACGGTGTAATTAGAGGCTCATCACCTTGGCGTCTACGTCCACCTTTGGTGGAGAAATTTATTTATTTATTGAAAAAAACAAAATTTTAATTCTAAAATTAGTTTTTACTAAGGCTGCACCGATACTGGATTGGATCGGTTGCCGATATCTGTGGTAACGGCATCGGATCGGCGTCGGCAACGTTCACGGAAATATCGATAACTATGGAACCGTTCGAGATAACAACATGCGGTTTGTAGCATTTTGTTCAGGAAATCGCTGAGTATCTACCAAGCTATCTTTTAACTGTTCAATACCAGTTTAAATTTTTTAAATTGTATAATTATTGGACTTTTGAGGAAAACTACACTCTATTACGAGAGTCGACACACAAAAATTAACCATTCAGCTTCAGAAAGTATTGGTATCGACAAAATTTTTAAAACTGGGTCGGTAGAGTCGGTATCGGTGCAGCCTTAAGTTTTTACCATCCTAAAATACTTACCATCAGTTTCGGATTAAATCACTTAATTTAATGATCAAAAGGCCAAATTAAAAATAACTTTAAAGCTGTACATAGCTTTCCATCTGGAGGGTAGCACGCCATCCAACCATCATAATCGTCTGCTAACACTACAGGTCCAACAAGAGCGGGGAAGGTGGGTTTGTTCAAACTGTGTGTTCACATTTCAGGACAGGAAAAACTAATTTTAGAATTAAAATTCCGTTTATTATCTGTAAAAAAACTTCCCTTCAGTTTAGGCTGACTTTGTCCAACCAGAGGTGGTTTCAGCTAAGAATCCAAATCCTGCATGCATAATTGGAATACTTCCATAACTACACGTACAAAGTGCCCACCTTATGCCAGGCTTCTCTCTTTCTTCTGAGACAGAACGTCTTCTTTCAAGAATTCCCAACACAACGGTCATCACGTGCACCATTAAGCTGCCACCTCCACTGGAGCCATCTACATCCCGTAGGTAGTGGCTAATGAAGGTGTTTTTGTTTCTCCATAATAGGCCGAAACAATTTCTGTCAATGGCACTCTCGGTGCGAAGGATGAAGCCAGAGCTCCAAGTTTATGTGCACGCACTTCCGGGGGTAGGTCAATGTGATTGGGGGGGGGGAGAGAAACCATGCTCAACACACATCCATCGTCATGTCAAGAGCAGACCCATTAACCACTTCATTTGAAGCACGCCCGAACCAAAAGCCTACGAGGCGACCAAAGCTTGCACCTCACTCAACTCAGAACTTAGTCAAGGTGAATGGGTGTACTGTCACATGAGCAACTGTGCATTCAACAACGTCCCAACATCCAAGACGCGAGTTAATATTTGCGAATGTGGCGAAAGGCAGAACAGCGGCACTGGAAACTAAACAGAACGAGCTCTTTCAAAGAGGCACACCTCCACGTCTTGGATGTGATGGCAATTCAACATTGCCAAGATGAAGCTGTTAACCTTTTAAAAATACAAGACCCAGCATATACACAAATAGAAAAATTTTAACACCAAAACTCGATGACAAGCTAAAGGCGCAGTGGCAAAGGTTTCTTCCTGCAGCAACACTTGACAAGTCAAACCCAACGAGTGAGAACGATTACAGCAGCGGTCAGGATGAACAAATTAAGGTCCACTGTGAAAACTGATAGTGTAGAAAGAAAAACAAAAGAGAGTGGTTACTGGCATGTGAGAAAACCGTTTGTGCATATGTGGTTTCATGGCTCATAACTGATGAAGTTAAGTTAGTTTTATTATCGAAAGTTTGCTAGTTTAGAAGAAACTGGACATCTTTTGTTGGTGCGTTATTGTCGGTAAGCCACTAAGGTGTGTATAGGTCCTTCAATTTTTCGAAATTTCATTGTTGTATTGGCAATGCGAGATGGCAGCTGCCTGGATTCACTGATAAATTATGGGCAACTGCCACCGATTCTCGAAATCGCAGGCCTGATTTCTCTCAGGCCTGTGGTGCGTGGGGGGTGCGCAGAATTTCTTTACAGAAAGTTTCGGGAAGATAATGATGAATAGAACGAGCAAATTGTTTCCAGGGAATAAAGGCATAAATATAAATGTCCTCCTCATCCGCAGATTTGCAGTCATCCCAACTAACTACCGAAATCCTTAAAATTTCAATCTACAACAGAAGAATCACAGAAGGGTGAACTGGCGATGTGGTAAAGTGGCGATGTGCGGCGTAGTATAGAAGGGGCGTATGTGCGAACTAGTGAGGTTGCGATGTCAAGAGAAAGTAAAGGCGAACTGCGGCGAACTGACGAACACGGCAGTCTATAAACTAAGGAACTCGAGATGTGCACAGGCAAACTTAATTTGTGGCGATCTGGCTACACGACCTATTTCTAGAATCAACCACATGCCCAATACTGTGACAACACGCCGACAATAAGCGTGTGGAATAAGACTCATGGGGATTTACTACAGCCAACGTTATACCAGTTTCGATTGTCGAAGCAAGGGTGTTCCGAGTTTGGCCACCGACGTGAACTACACCCGAACCATAAGCGTAACCTTTCGATTTCGCCACTGTGGTAGAGTACGCCAACACGCTTGAGTTACTATGCTCACGTTACAAGCATCACCCAAGAACCACGAGGCGGATAGGCAACAACCAGAAAAAGGTGGATTAACAATAGCAAAAGCCAACTCTTGACACCATAGCCTGTCGCAAATTAAAGTTAACATCGTCACTCACAACACTAGCAACATTCTTAGCACTATTCTGGCCTAGGATTTTGTCCGCCGTGTGCTTTTCGATTGTACCACGTTTGACATCATTCGGGAGTGTCATTTCGCTATTTTTCGCCTTCTACAATACTTCAATAGCCTTAGAAACAGGAATGCTATCGTTTCTCCACACTTTTTTGTTATCTTTCGATGAGCGTGACAATGTTCTGCCCTCACACCTGGTGAACGACGAGTCTTATGGTGGTGGTTCCTTCCACTTAACATCTGCCGTTTCGGCCTTCAAAAGCTCTGGCTTACTGGCCGACACCTTCTATTCTATTCTATTCTATCTGGATGATCCTTGTCAGGAGCAATGACGTCATGCACGAGAGGACGAAAAGACGAAGTAGCAAACGCACGATGTGTTGAACCATTGTCCAATCTCGACAAAACATTACTAACACAGGTTCATGGACAAGTGATCGACACGCAGCTGATCGACGGACAAGTGGTCAACAACAGGTGATCGACAGCCAAGTGATCAACATGGACGTGTAATCGACAGGACATATGATCAATGGGTAGGGATCGACCGGGTAACAAAAAACCAAGTCCGAGCCGAGTCCGAGTAATTATGAATACCCACCGAGCCGAGTCCGAGTAGTAAAACCGGGTCGTAGATTTTCAATGTTTGCTTTATGTTTAATATGCAGCTTTTTTTTCTTAGGCTTCGTTCTTTTTTTCTTTTTGTTTTGCTTTCAGTCATTTTCATTTTGCTTTCTTCCAGTTTTGTATTGCGCATAGTATAACAATGAACGAAAGCAAAAAAAAAGGACGAAATCAACTATAAAAAACTATAATAAAGTGAAATGAAAAATAAAATGCATTTTGGTTACTTAGTCTCACAATAGGCCTTTGTTGGATTTAATCCTTTAAGCAACGATGTGGACCAAGTGGAGTAACGACGTCGAAACTTTTATGGGGGAGTGAGGGTCGAAAAATGCAATTTTCGGCCAAAATATCGATATAAAAAAACTGAGATTCGCTACCCAATATGTTGTGCATCGATTTCTGTAAACAAAACGTTGTTAACGATATCTATATTTTTATAAAAAGCACTTTAGTTGAGTGCAGTCTCACTAAAAACTGCAAAAATGTGGTGTTCATTCCTTTTTCCCAAGTTAAAGAACAAAAAAACTGGTCATTTTGGACAGCGGTAATGATCAAACCATTTGACTGGGCGCCGCCATCTTGGGTTGATTGAAAAACTGGAATTCCCCTCTATCCGGGCCTCTCAACACATTTTCTCGATACCCGTTCGGCATTGGCCAATGAGATGGAATGTAAGAGGCTGTTGCTGGCGGTTTCGAGCTGCCTTGTCAAAGCAATTGGAAAACCGCGTTTCCTCATTGGCCAGTTGGCACCACATGACCGATTTGGCGCGCTCTCATTGGTTGACGGGTGATTTCACAATGGCCGCCATGGAGCGCTTATGTTTAGTTCGTTGTTGAAAATCACGAGAAAGATGATGTTTCACAACATTAAAAAATTTAAAACAGAAAAGGAAAAGGAAAGGAATTTAAAATGGAAAAGGAGCCTATAAACCTTCACGCTATCGCTGATCAGGTGGGAACAACGATTTTTAGCGTAACTATCGCCGACTTACGGACACGTTTTCTCAACAAGGAGATTTTCAATTTTAGTTCGTTTACAGCCCGTACTTAAAAAAAATTGGTTCTCCAAAACTATTTAACCAATTTATCTGATTTTTTCTGTGCACATTAATGAATATCTATTGCGTGCAAGTAGTTGTAGGGGGATCCAGAAGGTATAAATGAAACTAAGAAAATAAAAATAATTTTTTCAACAAATAATTATTACCCTGTTTGTACGCGGTCTAATTTTTTACAGAGTCCGAGCCGGGTCAAAAATAGCATTACCCAGTACCGGGTAGGGTATTTACCCGGACTCGGTCGAACCCTATCGACAGGACAAGTGGTCGACATAACATGTGATCAACGTCCAAATGATCAACAGGACATGTGATCGATGGCGAAATGATCGAGAAGCCCTGTGATCGAACATTGTATATATTTAAGAAAAAAATACATGAATCAAAAAAATGTAATTTTTATTTTAGTTAAATTTTACTTAAGTTAAAACTGCGGGGTGGCTTTGTATTCGAGTCAGTTTTTTTTTCTTTTGAATGAATTACTGATAGTGGGCCAGTCAAAATATCGACTCGTCCCACCACCCGCTAGCAATAAAGTGATAATTCGCCAATAAAAGCGAACAAAACAGCATATAATGGAGTGTATCTTAAATTAAGGTAACAGTAGTTTATTATTAATATTTGTATTTACTTTTTCATTGGGGGAGGTTTTTATTAGCCCTTTGCTGCAAAATATGTAAAAAAAAAAAAAATGCATCTAGTTGGCATATCATGCCAAACTGGATGCATTTTTTTACAGTACCATTGTGTTACTCAGGTCGGTCGTGAAATTCAAACCGGCGTTCACTTGGTTGGGAGACGAGGATGCTGACCCCTGGGCTGTAGCTGCTCGCTTTGCTCGGGGTCCCCGGGGAATCCTCACAAAGCTTCCATTGCGTGTTGCAACTTAGTTTTTGGCCATTCAGCTGCCATCCCTTTTACAGGACGATGCACAACAAAGATGTAATGTGGCTTCGAATGGGGAGTTTGAGAAAAAGAGACTTAACCCTTTGTTGCATATGCCAAACTGGATGCATTTCTTTTAGTGTACCATGTGTAACTCGGGTTGGTTGTGGGATTTGAACCGGCGTTTACTTGCTTTAGCGACGAGGACACTGATCACTGGACTGTTGCTGCTGGCTTTGCTCGGGGTCACCGGGGACCCTTCACAAAGCTTCCATTGAGCATTGGGAATTTTTGGCCCTTCAGTTGGCGTCCCTTTAACAGGACGACACACAACAAAAGGTTGAGATTTACTTACATTAAAAAAAAATTAAGATAGCAGTAGTTTATTAATACGCCAAAACAAAACTTGTGAACGATTCCCGCCAAGCTTTTTCAGCCATATGAAGTCGTGATATCAAACGCCAAGATCTTTCACCAAGGTGATGAATCGTTTTTTTTTTATTTAGAAATTATGAAATTGAAACGTCAAACTAGTTTTCTGGTCCATTTTTTTTTTTTTTGCTTTCGTTCCGTTTTGAGGACAGCAATCACCTTTTTTAATGTGATTAGTATAGTTTTATATTATATGGTTAATACAGTATTAGTAATATATACAATGATCGATCACAGGTCTTGTCGATCATTTGGCCGTCGATCACATGTTCTGTCGATCATTTGGACGTCAATCACATGTCCTGTCGATCACTTGTCCTGTCGATCTGTCCATGTCTATCACCTGTGGTGTCGACCAGTTGTCCGTCGATGAGCTGGGTGTCGATCACTTGTCCTGATACCCCAACAGACGATTGTTTGAACTGGGAAGCAAGAGGCACTGATCACTTGATCGCTGGAAACAGCGTTCCTTACAGTGCAAACGACAAGCACAATGGTGGCTGCCATTTTGTCATTACATTTCCCATTCAGCAAATTCATTAAGCACAATGTCACGAAAAGTTTGCAATTCGCCCAACACAGTCCCTATCATTGCACTAATTAAATTTGACACACCAACGAGAACACGGAGCCAGGACAGAAATGGACGTACATGTACTATTGGAAGTTAACAATAGGTCCGGAAGCGTCAGCTGAGCATGGCATCTAAAATCATTTAAGAAAATGTCAGCTGAAATAACCCCCGGGGTTGCAGGTGCAAGCACCGAAGAAGCGTCTTTCGGACTACAAATGGAGCTGCACAACACAGAACTAGAATTTTTACGAAAAACAGAAAGCTTATGTTGGTCAGTGTTATGCCACGTCCTTAGTATATTTTACATTCCGCCTCCAAATAGGACAAACAATTTCCGCAAGGGTCATCATTAAAATGGCAACTTGTACACTTATGACACCATGGATGCGTATCTCCGGGAGTTTTCTAGAGCGATCACAGAGTTTTCATCGTCGAATGAGAACGCAGATTATATGGTACGAGTAGAGCAGTATAACACTATAATGCGACCACCTAGGTCGAATACTCAAACGATTGCGAGAGGGTGGCGCTGCGTGATGGGGGGTTATAGCATGGTGGCGAGCAATGGAAGCTTCTTAACACGAAATTTAAGTTCTTTGAGCAGAAATATAAACAATATTTAGCCAGTAACTAAAGGGAAGTATTTTCAGATAGTAGTGAAAATCCCCATTTTATTTTAACACAGAACAAATTTATTTTGAAACTATATATGTTTTCTTTCTAACAAAATAAAATAGATCAAACTGATTTCGGTTCATGGCTAGCTGGAGTAACAGTGCAGACTTACTTTGATGTCATCTCTTACTCGGAAACATATTTCCCACAGCTCAGGTAGATCATCAATGACATCTTCTAACTGACGTCCTCGAAGTAAATCGGCTAACGCTAGACAACACGATTCTCGGACTCTCCAAAGATTATTAGTTAAATTAGTTTTTAAATCCTGTAGAATCTCTTTTAAATACTTGTCAACCTATACAACAGAGAGGGTTTATAAATAAAAGTATTTTGCTAAATCGCAGCCCAAACTCATGGTTCAAAGACTTACCGTTTTTGAAGGTTCAGGAACAAGGGCGTGCCAGATGCTTGCCATTGACTGTTGGATTCTGGAGTTTGGGTCGTATTGATAGCGATACAAACGTGGAACTATTTGTGACATAAATGGCTCCAATTGTTCACCAGCTTGAGAAGCTATGGAGCTAAACCCAAATGCAGCACCCTACATATCACAGAAAAAAGTCTTATCCTTAATTTATCATTATTACGGAGGGCTACAAGCTTAAAATACACATAAAATAATTGCTCTTATTTTAAACATAAGTGCAACACAGAAAAGCTGTTAGGAATACTAACAATTTAACAAACCTTCTTGGAATTCCAAACAGCATCATGGCGGGCAAGATTCATAAATTTGTACACTAAATCCGGTTGATTCAAGTCCGTAGCGAACGAACAAAGTTCTTTATATGTGGATAAATTACCCCTAAGGAAAAAAGAATGTGTTCAAGTATCAGTTCTACCAATTTATGTGGTTTTTCCATAGTTTTTGTTATACTGGCTCCACGAATAAACCATCAGCACAGTGTGATGAGCTGCACCCCCCCCCCCCAACTGACTGACTTGAAATTCAGAAGATTTTTAAAGTCTGTGTGCCTCCTCAGATCAGTGCTATTTATAATAAACCCAGGGTGGCTTTGTATCTGAATACTGGCCTAACTAGTAAAAAAAAAAGTGAACGCGTATCTTAGGAAATAGGCTCTCACTAAGCGGGCAAAATCGTTTTTGGTCATTATGTCTTAATTTTTTGTAATGCTTTTAGAAATGCAAGTGCCAAAGTCGCTGCATCCAGATAAGTGCAGGAGTGTTACGATCGAGATAGATACCAACATGTACCAACATGTTCAAACGTTTTAACATGCTTTCCTGGAATTGAGATCAAGAGTGACTGTGTGAGCAAGTAATGTTGAGCACCTTGCTCACAACTATGTGAAAGTAGTTGCAAAGAAATGTGGTTTAAACTTAAAAATAGTTTTTACTTATCCTAAAATACTTACCTTTCTACTTTAAGCTTATTTCATTTCGAAATAATGCTTATGCCCACCATAAATCCCAAAACTTAAAGTAATCCCTGGCTCTCCACTAAGGATGGCGCCCTGTTTTACGTAACTCATTGATCCCGCTCATTGATCTCCACTTTCGTTTCCTGAATCATACATAGCCGCAGGTTCGACCATTGGGGTTGGTGGGTGGTAAGCATTTTAGGATAACTAAAAACTATATTTAAGTTTAAAACTGCATTTTTATTTTCTCCTAAAATAGTTACTTTTCTAATTTAAATAAATACAGATGCAAACCTATTTATGTTGCCTTTTGGACTTGTATGTCAGACTGCCTGAGCGGTAGGACCTCGGCCTTTGGCTTTAAAGGTCGTGGGTTCGATTCCCCGCTCAGGCAGTCTGACATACAAGTCCAAAAGCCAACATAAATAGGTCTGCATCTGTATTTATTTAACTCCTGTTGAGCCTTTGGCTTTTCAGTCCTTTTCTAATTTAAGCTGCATTTGTCCAATACAACGGTGCGACAAGTCGAGCCAGAGACCGTTGCCAAAAAACCTTGAACACAAATAATCACAGAGGCCAGAGAAAAGGAAAAGAATGAGCGGTATTAGTCTTCCCCACCTCTTCATTCGACTGCGTCCTTTGGCAGTCTAGCTGCCTCATTTTCTGCTGATGCAACTACCGTCAAAGATGATGTCCTCATCCTCCAGACCTCCAACGACCACCGAAACTAATGGCTTATGAAAGTCATCCTATTCTTCCATGAGCAGACGGTTAAGATCTCATCCAGTGGTGCTCCTGCCAGGTGACGTCAGAGCACAGAGTTCATAGTCCAAACAGAATCTGATGGAATTGCCAGACTCGGAGACTGTTCGTTGTGTTCTTTTGATGACTTCAAAAATGATATTTCTACCAGGGTAAGGTACTTACCTGCAGGAGAAATGAAGTTCTCTGAGTGGTGAACGACGAAGTCTGTGTTACGTAATGGGATCTCTTCCTCTCCTACGGCGCTTTTTCCTCACACAGCATATTTACTATGGTAATATATGCATAATTGCGTCACAGCCCTACCTTTCCCTGCTCCACTTCCTCCTAACAGCGTCTAACAAATCTTTGGTTTTCGCCAGAAACAGGTAAAGCATTCCGCAGGGAGGTGGGTCGGAGGTATACCTAACACAGACTTCGTTGTTCACTATTCGAGAACTTCATTTATCCAGCTGGTAAGTACTCTGGTAGAAATATCATTTCTCTTTCGTAGATTCATTCCTCGTCTCTGTTACGTAATGGGAAGATTATAAACTATTAAATGGCTTATTTCCTCCATACCCGCTCAATTTCACAAAGAAGACACTCACGCTGTCTTGCTAATTTTCAACTAAGTATTTATGGACATAAATAAAAGTATATATTAGAAAGCCATTATAAAATAAAGTAATTTTGACCTCCGAAATGAAGAAAACAAGGAAAAATGTACATACCCCAAAGGAGTTTGAATGACACCTTCTTCAAATATTTTCGTGTCGTCAGTTACTTGCAGTGCTCTAAAATGGAAAACAAGCACACCAATGAGGAAACGCAAGCGTGAAATGAAATGTTATTAACGAAATTAAGATACCAAAGGACTTTTTAGCAGATGACCTTTTTACAACAATGGAATTCTTCAAGATTGTGAATGAACAATTCATGCTAAGTGCTTCCCTAATCTCACGAAAAACTTCGTTGAAGTTCGTACTGTGGAACATGATGAAATTCCGAAAAAGTCAATTCACTAAAAAATCACGCACATTTCCACAAACTAGATCTAGTTTGTGGAAATGTGCGTGATTTTTTAGTGAATTGACTTTTTCGGAATGCTAAGTGGTTATTTACAGGGTAAATCCAGCTAAAATTTCAAATACCCATGGGCTAACGGTCTTAACAAAGGTTAACTGTATCATGAACATACTGCCATTCAAATTAAAAGAGCAGTAAATGCAAAATCATCATTTTGAGAAAAACTAAGAAATGGAAGTTTTTATTTTTACCCATGCAGTTCTATTTTGTGTACAGTCTACTAACTTGGCACAAGTACTACCAAAACTGATTCATTTTATGGGATGTTGTTAAAAATGCGAAAATCATAAATTTAACCCCAATTACTGCTCTACGCGCAGTATGGAATGATAAGACGCAACAAACAGTTATAGCAAACAATGTTTAATTCCGAAGACAGAGGTTCACTTCGCATGAGCTTCGTTTTTTGGCGATTTTGTGCGTCCTTTCCCTGCATCGTAGGGACTTGACTCCCTCTGGACCCCAAAAGGCTCACTCACCTGTTCCGGCCTGATGCAGGGGACAGTGCTCACTTAACTTGTGTCATAAGGGTCGTGCAGGCCGGGTAGGGCTTCTTTGGGCTCGCCAGGGGTAGAGGTCAACAGGGGGTTCGGTACGCGCAGTTCGTACCCCCATTTCGCCAATAATATTTTTGTGTATTTTTTTTCTGTCTTCAGAATTAAACATTGTTTGCTATAACTGTTTGTTGCGTCTTATCATTCGATACTGCGCGTAAATTGGAGAGTAATGCAATAGCATTGATGTGGTCTAGGCGCCGTATGGGATGACCAACTCCTGCACACGCGTTAACCTTTCTATTTTTAACCGTCTATTTTTAGCGGTCTCTTTATTTTAAGATTGTAAACAAAGACATCTCAGTTTTTGCTGAGTGCGCGCTCATGCTGGTTGCTCTTTAACCCGCCTGCAACCCCTGCTGCCACCACTCTCTCTCCTTGCAATTGCAGTTTCCGTCATATCATGGTTTTTTTTTGTGATTTGGGATTTTGTGCGTTTCCCTGCATCGCAGGGACTGGACTCCCTCTGGCCCCCAAAAAGCTCACTCACCTGTTCCGGCCTGATGCAGGGGACAGTGCTCACTTAACTTGCGTCATACAGGGTCGTGCAGGACGGGTCGGGCTTCTTTGGGCTCGCCAGGGGTAGAGGTCAACAGGGGGGTTCGGTAAGCGCAGTTCGTACCCCCATTTCGCCAATAAAATTTCCTGGAATGCGATCCGAACACAAGCCGCACGAAAAAATAGCAACTGGAATCCCACTTAACACCGTGGAGGTGCCACAAGTCTGGGCGAATGGGGAGAAGCTTAAAGGCGTCCGTGATGTCCGCCTTACACATAAATGTGCTAGGACCAATGGCTGACACCACACGAATAGCATCGTCGAGGCGAGTGTACGAAAGGTAAAACTTGGACTTGTCGATGAGGTCGTTCAAGCTTTGATTAACAGGATCATCATGGGAAGATGAAAGGTCCACAATTAACCTCTTCTCTTGCCGGAATATTTTCCAGTGGCCAAGCCCAGCGGGTTAATGCGCACCACTGGGAACGGGGGAGCATCAAAAGGCCCAATCAGATATCCCTTTTTTAACTCGCTGTCAAGCAGTTCCGACACCACGATTGGTTCCTTGCGTAACAACAATTAATTGCGACATTCAAGCGAAACTTGTGGCAGTGACACAATACCCGTATGAAAACCACTTCGGAGACCATTCACTGCCGCTCTGTTAGGTAAGTCGGAGAGTTCCACCTCAAGTTCCGCGATGTTTATGGGAGTGGTAGCAGTCAAGGGAAAGGGCGGCGGTCAGGAGGAATTCACTTGGCGGTTAGATGTTGCTTTATCTGGTTGCCTGCTGCTACTGCTAGCATCAGCAACTTTACAGGTGGCTGCACTATGGTGACCCTTACAAAGGCTACAAACGTGAGCATAGGGGCATGCCCACGCGAGCATCCTTTATCACTGCTGAAATTGTTACACACCTCGACACCGTTTAGGAAGATTCTTGGACGACCCAGAATATTGGACGTGCTAGCACTGTCTGCTGGAGAAGTGGAGGGAATTTGCCTCCCGTTTCGTTGAACACGAGCCCCAGTTTGCGAAGCATGAGCCGAAACCAATGGACATGAAGCAGTAGGGTGGGAAGTACTACTACACGCAGCACAAGCCACAGAACGATGTCCCGTGAACGTTTGATTGTACAAAATTTGGTCCGGAATGCTCCAGTCAACAGCTAGTCCGTGTTGAGCAATTATGGAGGCAGCCTTTTCAGAAAAAGCTAGATGGTACTGATAGAAAAGGGTGCCCCCAACCGCCTTTACATATTTAGAATGTTGCACAAATAATGGTCGAATTCCTTGTGCCGCTGTGGAAACGCATCGCACATTACAGTCTTAAAAATACCAAACGCACGCACAAATTCATCCATCGTGATGGGTCTATGCAATCTATGATCGCTATGTTTTAGGTTGCATGAGAAGCGAACGAGAGGTGTATGGCTGGGCGGCCTGCACAGGCGGAGAAATAAGTATAGCAAGATTAACATTCTTACCGTCTAAAATGTCTTTCTTTACTTGCGCACTCACAGGCGCCATATGAGCAATCGAATCGGCCGCAATTCCAGAGCCAAAGCCAGCGCCGCCGCCATTGCCGCGCACGTGGCCCCACAGCTGATTGTTGTTTCCGAAGTTGTGGTTCAGTGGGAAGCGGAGAGCGAGCCAATGCTGCAGCCAGGGCGGATCCACTTTCTTGCTGAGGGGGAGACGGTTGTAGACCACCGGCCTGGCCGCGGTGACGTCACTCGCCGGAAACAAAGGACGCGATTGTACGCCAGCTTGAGATCGAGCCAACTCACGCTGAATGCTGTCCAATTTATCACTAAGCGTTGCATAGTCCCGCTTAACACCGGCAATGGCATTAATAAAATCGTTGTCTTGTGTCGACGAAGTGTTGTTGCATACTGGAAAAGTCGCTGCCGTCGATGACAAACCGAGAATGTGCCCTGAAGCGCCGTTACTGCAGCCATTTCCGTCAGTTCTGTTAGTATTCGGCTCGTTGCAGTCCTTCGGGTCGTTGCCTTCGTCGACTGGAGCCCTACGCGAATTGAGAGCGTTAGTATAATCACTGTTCAGCTGGACCAAAATTTTACGTTTTAGGCTTGCTGGTGTCACAATACCAATGTCACATAGTTTTTTGCGGAGATCGGCAGCCGTCCAGTTGTCCGGGTTCGTCTCATCTAATATAACCACACTAGAAGCTTTACGTTTTCCAGGCCGACCTCGATGTACAGTTGTGTTCTTGTTGGAGTTCATCGTAGTATCACTGTTTTCGGGTTGTTCCATTAATGAAAAAAAAAAACGACGGGAAAAAAAAAACCAACGAACGCAGGAAACAAAGGAGGTACAACGCGAGCCAAAAAAAAGAGAAATCAGCATGAGAGCGCACTCAGCAAGAACCGAGATGTCTTTGTTTACAATCTTAAAATAAAGAGACAGCTAAAAATAGATGGTTAAAAATAGAAAGGTTAACGCGTGTGCATGAGTTGGTCATCCCATACGGCGCCTAGACCACATCAATGCTATTGCATTACTCTACAATTTTACCTGCATAGTAATACAACTGAACAACTCAGTAACTGAGCAGATACTGCCTTTTCACTTTGTAACTATATGTTTTATCATGTAACGGGTGTGTCTCCGCCCCTTTATGCCTTTCCCTTCGTCTGGGTCTGTTGCCCTTGTGGGCCTGCCCCACTCTGTACTCTGTCAGTTGCAGCCAGTTGATCCAACAGGAATATCGACACACGATAGCACCGCACACCAGCGCAGCAACAATAGGGGTAAATGATCAAGCTTGTCATGCATCAGCAGAGAATCAGTAGGCAACGTGGATGAGACATGACAGGCAAACAGGACAGGAAAGGAACCCAGACTCATCTGAACCCATGTGCGACTGTAAGAATTCCGTGAGAAAAGATTACGAGAGCGGCAAGTTTGTGTCCAACCCAATCATTGATTTGTAATCAGAGCACGAGACTGGTGAGAGTCCATCATTCCTTTGGCCTCCCACCAGGAATGATGGACTCTCACCAGTCTCACGCCGATAACAAATCAACATTAGGGTCGGACACAAACTTGCCACTCTCATAATCTTTACACAAGGAACTTGTACAGTCACACATGGGTTCGGATGGGTCTGGTTTCCTTCTGTCCTGTTTGCCTTTCATGTCTCAACTACGTTGCCTACCGATTCTCTGCTGATGCACGACGAGCTGGATCATTTACCTCAATTGTTGCTGCACTGGGGACGACGGATAATCGTCTAACTGGAAAATGGCATAATTGGAAGAACGTATACCGTATAACTGTATAACGGAAAGTCATCTACCAGCAAATTCGTATAATGGAAAATCGTCTAA
>JAHWFP010087406.1:0-30184 GCA_023313725.1 Lithobius niger
TCTTTGATCACACAGCGGACCCTCAAAATATTTGACACCAATTTCCGAACACCCTGTACAGTATATGTCAGACTGCCTGAGTGAGGAATCGAACCCACGACCTTTGAAACCAAAGGCCGAGATCCTACCGCTGAGCCATACTGACACGGATGGTGATGCTTTGTTGAACCACTGCAGAATAGCATGCTACACTCGTGTTGTTAGTGCAGTGTATAACACAGTATTGTTTGTGAACCCTTCCTGACGTTACGAAAATCGGAACATCCGTGATTTGTTACCGAGTTTTACCAGTTCGCAAATAGTTTTTAATCACTGAGAGTAGGTTGATTGCCTGATTGATCGACTGATCATTTCTACGCTGATGTGTTGTTGTTTCGCTTCGTCAGATTTTATTAGAGGCCTTGGCACACAGCCGTACGCCCCTCCTAACCTAAAAATACAGATTTAACTACATCAAGAACTCGACCAACTTAATAGACATCATCACAAAACCACAAACCCACACACCAGCGTGAACACAGTTACGCACAACTCCATAAGAACTCCAAGTTCGCTTCGTGTTGCGTGAAACAATAATGAAATAGCAACAATAACAACAACAATGAACTAGCGCATATGTAGATGGTGGTTGTGTATCTCGGGGCATCCAAATGAAAAGCTTGCAATGCGCCAAGTTTTTGACTTGCGTTGTATGTCTGATGAGTGGAAACTTGGCTCGTTTTTGATAACACAGAGGTTCAATGGCTAAAACTTATCGGGTTTGTTGCTTATAATTTATTGTTTTTAGTTTAGATATCACGACTTTTGGTAGCTGTGACTAACATGATTTTTTTTTTACTTATGATGTTCTGGATTCTTTACATTTTTGGTTGTAACCTTGCTGAAGCTTTGCTTCTAAACTTTAAAATATTTTCGGTGTTGACTTTTATGTAGATACCAGTTGTCTTGGTAACTGATTTCATTTTATGATTTTGTGGTCTTTGGATTTTATAAGTCGAATACTTTCTTTAAAAGCAAACGAGGAATAACTAACTATTCGCAGATAAGAGCCAAGTATTAATTTTACAGAAATTGCACATTTCAGATACGTAATTCATGTGGTTTATTGATGGGATTGTGGATTTTGTTAATTTCGCAGTAAAAATGCAACGTATATTTATTATGGAGGAGTTTTGCAAGCCAGATATATGTCGTAACGGCATGCAACATGGTGGTTTCTTTACGTTTTTGGTTGCCAGGTTTTATTGACGCTTTACACTTGGTTATTGTCAGCAGTGATTTCTACTTAGATATCAGTTCTTTTGGTAAGTGATGTTGTGATTTTATTATTGTTGTGGTTTTTTTAATATTTCTAGTCGAATAATCTCGTTTAATGTAGGCTAAAATTTCTAGTGGAATAATTTTTTTAATGCAAACTAAAAATAACTAATTACTCACAAAAAGGAGCCAAGTATTAATTCTATGCATTTAAGGTCAATAATTCTCATGTTCTTTGTTTGTGGACTGTTGATTGGAATGGCGTATTGATTGAGTGATTGAATTTTTATTGAGGGTCAGAGACCGAAGCCAAGCACCCTACTATATAACTAAGCACTATACACCATAGTATACACAACACCACATCGCATCCCTGATAAAATCGTAGGCATAGGAATTGACTTCCACACTGTACATCATTCACGTTCCCACGCCGCGCATTTTCTTTACCAATAACAATGCAACTTGCAACTTATTATTAGTTGGAGGAGTTACGCTAGGCAGATATGTTCCTTTACAGTATGTCATTTCTGGTAAACCGACACAACGCTTTACATGCACCCGCGAAAATACGAGATACGCGACCCCCCAACACAATGCTTTTAACAATACTGAACAATACTTTAACAATCTATAGTTTCCCAAAGTGCCAGTTAGCTCACTAACAGAAGGACCCTCCATTCCTAAACCACCAAAGGTATGTAGAATTAATGTTGTCCAGCGCTCACAGCAACTTTCACTTTATAGGATCTTCTGAGACGTTCACATCGGCTTCTTAAAGTCTGTGGAACTTAACATGATTTCCGGGCCACTAGTAGCTAGTTAGCTAATTAGCTAGTTAGTCAGTAACAGAAAATCAACGATCTTTGGTAACAATTTTTTCCTAGAAAAAATAGTCCGACAAAACCGTTGCCCTACGTATGGACGTAACTTGCCGATTATCCAACAGATTTTCAGCCGTTTTTGTTGCATGTATAAGTATTTTAGCCAGCTACTAGTTGTAGTCTATAAAACTTGCTGTCTCGGTTGGCTTTGGGAATAGTACATGAAACAGAATCCAGTTACAGATTGTGTCGTCACAAACCGGAATGATTCTTGTATTTTAACATCACAATTTATAATTTTTTAGGCTAGTGTCTTATAATTTTGCTTTGGCGATCCATTGGAATAATTAATTTTAATTTTTACTGCATTATTCTTTTAGATTTTTGATCTTATAGTAATTACTAGCAAACGATTAAAATTATTACTGCGCACACACAGATAAAACTTCAAGGTCATTGTAGGTGTGCAAAGGATCATGTTCGTTCTGGAAGAACATAAATAAAGTTCCCCAATATTCAACAGAAAATCACCTGGACGCCACATTTTAAAACGGATTCTTAGCAAGAGAAAGACTAACGGTAAGTAAGTAGACCTTTGGGGCCGTACTTGATGTGGTGAAGATCGAGAAAAATTGCGCTGGGAGGTATATCCCTTTAACACTGTCCTGTTGAACAAACATGGGAAGGTTATGGCAAGAGAGGGAAGAAAAGGAGGGGAGGAAGAGGATAAGAAGAGAGGAGAAAAGAAGCCAGGGGAAGGGTAAAGGGGAGAGGGAGCATAGGTAGAAAGAGGAGGGGCAGGGACAAAGAGGGGCTAAGTCACGTAAACACTTACATCAGATGAGATATTTATATGTCAGTGAATGGCAGAGGATGGGTCACGTTCACACCAGCCCGCGTTGTGGACGAGTAAAATTAAAGGATCAGTCAAACAATGAAATATTGCAAACACGATTTACTTTCCTAAGAAGACCAAACACCAGGAGAGGCCAAAACGGGTAGGGTCAATCCACCTTGCAGCATGCACGGGTCCCTCTAATAATACAATATTATGCGATATTATACAATATTATACAATATCATGCTCTTCAAAAGATGACAAGCCTTTAATCATTAGTAGCATTTATAAAATGTGTTAAATTTTCTAAGCTGTAAAAAAATTTGTTTAAATAACCTACGTCACTGGATAATGACGTCATTGGCTTTGGGTTTTGGCTTTGACTGTGAATCACTGGTGCTTAGAACGGCGCATTTACAAATGGCAGTTAGTTGTATAGGAACTCATTAAAAAAAGTAGTGTATATCTTTCAACTATAGCACAAAAAGCAACAACAAAATTTACCATGTAACGGTGATCCTTTCAAACTTACCTGCAAATTTAGTTGCCTGAGTGTGTTCAGTTCTTCTTGAGCCTGTGCTAGCTGAGATTGCAGACACAAAACCTGCGACTTGCTTGCAGGCGATTGATAGCACTTGGTTACAATATTCTCATTTGGACATTGTTCAAGGCACTCATTCACACTTTCAAATCTTGAATTCAGTACTAAACTTTTTGTGTCTGTATGGCAACAACTTTCACTGCTGACTTCGTGGCAAGTTGCCATACAGCACTGAGAATGCAGACGATGATGCGACGTATTTACATCTCTGAAGCAATGGGTCCTGCAGGCACTTCTGTATGGCAACATTGAGCATGTCATTGCAGGGCTCGTACCGCATATGTGGGAACAAGACCCAAGATGACAACAACCACTATCAAAGGTACCTTCTTCATGAGAGGATAAAGCTTGTAGGCCACTAGACAGCGATTCTGGTACGCTGCCTTTACGAGAGACTGGGATGTTAGATCCACTGGCCCGAAATAAATCGTCGCTACCTAAGGAATAATAGAAGTGATATTTAAGAGTTGTTCACCCAACTGTAAAACATGGTATTTTATCTTGATGTACCTTAGCTATAATAAGATGTAGAGATCCAGAACCCTTCTGGAGAGATGGTTAGGTGAACGGGACGAAATAATAAAACTATACGATTAAAATTGTAACGGCATGGCCCCTTTAGTGGTGTCAAAACATTACCAAGCATATTTGCTACAAAATATATACTTCTCTTCATGGTTGGCGTGACTTTTCATTTTGGCTTTTAAATCGAAAGAACTTTCAAGCGAAGCTTTACATGAGGCAATCACACCATGCCCTGCCTGAGGATTAGGGGAAGGGAGGGAGGGGGAAACTCAAAAGGGAGTTTCCATCATGCAAGTTCTGGTGGAGCCGATATAATTTTTAAGAGGTATTGCTGTAGACTAGATTTCTAAGAAGTAAAAGTGTGGGCATTTTCTAGAATTTCTGGATGCTGCTATTGCACCATTGATTTCACGCTCGTACATCAGCCGCAGCTGTAAAGCCGAGGCTCGAGTCAGAGCAGGAGCTTAATACAGATTTTAACTTCATCAGAATAATTGGTATGCAAGTGTAGCGTGTTAACTAGTAACAGTGATGCTAAACTCTGATCATCCTGGCTTCCTTTACCAAATTGGAAATTATGGTTATGTATCAAATATTTGCTTAGTTGTATGTGGATAAAACTCAGAGTTTGCCTTTATTCGAATACACCACCGTTACACCTTGGGAACCTTTTGTCTCGAGGGTTGGACCAGGAAACCAGAATTTTTGTTATTATTATTATTTTTCACGGGACTCTTGTCTTTTTAACGGGATTTAAGTTTTCAAGATTAATTCTATAGTGTTTGAAGTCTTCTTTACTGCAGTGGGGGCCCAAAAAGTATCTAAGTTTATTATTTACTTCTGTTCTAATCTTATGCGTTGGGAGACCGACGTTCACCAATTTAAAACTTTTGTTAGCCAACCAATTTTTTTTAATCAAAATTAATTGGGACTATTTACAACAAAATGACATGGTTCAACTTTTGGCAATGCTGAACCCTAACTGGGTTTCAACGAACGATGACAATATCGTGGTAATATCTCCAAACAGTGTTAATTATATGAGAGTTGCCAAGAGTATGCAAAGAGTGTTCTCCGTCTTCCATCATGGTGTTGTCAGATGTATCGCAAAAAGCTTCTGTTTATAGTGCATCTGACTATAATAATAAATGTGTTGCCGTGTGATTGTGCTTTGTGGTGCATTGATAATGATTCTGTGAGTGATGGAGTTAGTGACTGCATCCGACTGTTCGTCGTTGGAATTGCGCGAAACAACATGTAGTTTTGTTAGTTGTTCTGGTGTTGATCATTGTAAAGTTGATAATTGTCATATATTGTTAAATGTTCATGTGTCAATATTGATTCGTCAGTGTATGTGTCGGATGTGATTCAGTGTGCCGTATCAGTGTTTCATCGATACATTCAAGCCAACAATCACTGTCTAGCTCCCCAATTCCCTCCGAATTTGAGTACTCAATTGACGTAATTCGCAGTGACCCAGAAAATGAACAGAATGACTCGGATGCTAATTCCAACACAACTTCGTCAGTACATTCATCAACAGCCACACTACCATTAACCTAACGACATTGCCACACTAAGACAATGACTTACGGCAAAATCAAAGTTACTTTTCAGGTTGGCCAGAGGTAAAGAAGAGGAAACGTATCGTTTCTCTAATAATATACTTCACCTATGCCATCATTTACCCAGTTTAGATGACATGAGAAATTTGGACAAACTACATGAGCAGAGAAAAAAGTACTTCAGAGTGACCAGAACAATGCTCAAACTCGCCAGGTTTCCTCCAAAACCGAGTTTTTATTTCATTTACCACCAATTGCAGATGATCAACACACTTATTTACCAGACAATGACTGTGATCACTCAATTATTGTGTACAGACGAAGCAGCAATAGGAAAATGAATTTCTAAAGCCCTTTTCAGGGCATCCGAATAATGTTCTATTCCAACTTGGTGTTTGCATGGATTCTGGAGAAGCAGAAGGCAGAGTGCAACAATCCATGGCCACAACCCCCATGCAACGATTTGCTCGAGAATGTACCTTGGCTGGTTTTACTTTGGATCACCGCTTGCATCAGTTATGTCACAAGGACTCAACTTCAGCAGACGCCGATACCCTCGTATCCTCCAGAGAAGCAGTGACACCGTCGTGTGCAAAAATTGCCATCTCGGATATGGTGGCTCGGAGAGTGCCAGTCCTCGGGGGAAAGTGAAAATGGAACGAATTTCTGTGAACTTCAGGCTGCCACTGGAGTCTAGTAGGGAGGAAGTGGTTGGGTAATTCATCACCTTGACAATACCAGATATCGAGTCACCTGTTTGGTTGACAGTCCAGACTGCCCCCACACGCCCGACCATCACTTGGAGGCAATTGGACTTGATGCCTAGCACAACAAATCACACTCTATCAGTAAGCCGCATTGTTATACACGACAGAGTCAAGGTTAAACAACCCAGGCCTATCTTGTAAAGACTATAAACTTCACACACATTGATGGCACCCCTTCACAAATAGTGATGCAATATTACAGGACAATTCTGTGGTTAAGGCAAACTGTGACATATCTATCATACCAGGATTTCGTTTGCCGAAAATAAATTATCTCAAATTTTCCGGTTGTAGGGATGCTAAGTCACCTCTTGAATAGTTGCAGGCTTTGAACAAATACATGCATGCTTTTAAACTATCAAATGACTACGTTTTAAAGACCATTTTATCTCTCAGCTTCATGTGCAGGCGAAAAATACGGTATTACTTTGCTGCGGTAGATGGCAGGAGTTCATAGAGGTATACGAAAAGGAGTTCCAAAATGCAAATTACGAGAAGGAGTTGCCCAAAGAATACCGAAAAGGACCCACCAACATCAAGAACCGATCTATAATTTTATTATATCAGTTGCTTCATATTATCAAAAAATAATTCCAAATGCACCAGAATCTGTGAAAATAAGAAATGTTTTAGATCAACTTTCCCCAATTTGTGCATTGTCTATACGAGAAGAAGTTTACACTTTAAAACAGTTAGCTAAGAAGGGTACAGAACTAAGACGATATCTTAATTAAGCAACAAGCGTACAGAACACCTCCCAGTGCAACTGAAAGTGTAGACCCTTCTCTTAGCTTGAACTCCATTTACCAAGCATTTCCCAGACTCACCCAGTCATAACAACGATGCAACTGTTACTGATATTGGTAGGTTGGACTCTGTACCAGTTACTGAACAACCAACTAATGATACCCCTGCATGTTCCTTTGCCACTTAAGATTCACACAAAATTTTCAAGGGGAAATACGGGAAACCATCCCATCAGTGTAACAAACATCAGTACCAGATCAGACACCCACCATATAGCCAGCTGCACTGAGCCATGAGAACAAGAGGAGACATCGCAACAATACAGGGTGGTCCAAAAAAAAACTGACGACCCTACTTTTTTCAAGTCCACCTTTTCTAGTTAGCACCCCTCAGATCCACGAGAAGATAGAATCTTCCCTGTTTCATTAGATTTAATTTCATTCTTCTCCTGTATCTCAGGGGTGCTAACTAGAAAAGGTGGACTTGGAAAAAGTTGGGTCATCAGGTTTTTGTGGACCACCCTGCACAGGTCCAGCAGCATGGAGATATGACAAGTGTTATGAATGCGACTCTCATCCAAACATTTCCGTAATATATGTCATACTCTGCCCCTAAAAAATGGAGAGGGTGCCTCCTTGCAGAGAGATTACGTGAGCAGGCAATACAGAAGAAGAACACAAGAAATGGATAGTACAGTCAGGCCTCAAGAAGGATATTACGAAATGTGTGTATGCACCTAAAGCCACTTATAGTAAAGGACTCAATCAGGAGACTAGGGAGGCATTGTGCATCCCTTGCTGCTCACCCAAATTGGTGGTATGAAGCCCCTAGCATTACTCGATACAGGTTCAACCAGTTCAGTAATTACTGAAACAAAATCAATTCCATGCTAGTTTGAGGAAAAATCCCTGGGACTTCATATCGTACAAAAACATGTATCTGGAAATATGGTCATACTGTTTGTATGCCTATCTTAATCCCACCCGGGGCAGTAGATCCACGTGCCATCAGGAGGGACTTCCTTTTTCATACTGGAGTCACTTTGGATATCCGTAATGGGGGATGGCGTGATGCTCATGGACTGTTGACGCTATTTGGAAAACATGTTGATGGATAAAGTTCCCTCCCCCCCCCCTCCCCCCCGAAAGAGATCAAGCTTAAAGGGAAGCAAAGGATTATAAAGTTATGGAAGGCATTTTCACTGTTCTGAAGCAGAATGCAAAAATTTGACGAAGTGTGTCACGAAACACGCTAGTAGGGTGTCGTCAAAGTTGGGCAGGAATCTCATCTACAAGCATACCATTGACTTGCAGGAACTACACCGATTCGATCGCGATACCATGCAACCCACATAGGTATAAGGAAAATCATAGGAGATCTAGCTGTCGAGGTTTTAATACCCAAAAAGTGAGGAGCGCTTACTGAGAAACGTTTCTGCATGAACTACTGGGAGCTGAATAAAAAATGTGTTCGTGACTCGATGCCGACAGCGAAATTTTATAGTATTTTACACCTTAGGGGTGTATTTCTTCAGATTGCGTTAGATGACAAGTCATAAACAATTACTTCTTTTCGCTGATTTAAAGGGGTATTCACCTTTAAGTTGCTTCCTTTGGCCTAAATAACTAACCAGCTTCTTTCACACGTATGCTTGATCTTGCACTCTGCGATCTGATGTATCAGTGATGCATTGCTTACGTGGATAATAATTCAATATTTTCAAACATATTTTCCCCTGAGAAACCTGTACACAGTGATCGTACACTAAATAACTGCCTGCCTCACTGTCTACGTCAAATAGGAGCTGCACAGCAAGTGCACCTTTTAAAGCATGTAATCCTCCTTTACAACTCGCTCCAGAGCCCGAGGCTGTGACGTTTATTCAGAAGTTTCCTGACCCTAAAGGCATTAAATCCCTTAGGCATTGTCTTTTCAGTTTTTTCTGGCAATTAATTACGGACTATCATGCGCCATGATTTTATTTGATTTGCTCAGGAAAGGTGTGCGTGGATTAAAACCAGAATTCACAATATTCAAAAACTGATCTTTCTGGCTTATGGGAGTGATCCATCCTCATCTTCCAGTTGCACCATGAATATTCTTCGCAAGATTATTTAACTAATGTCAGTTCATTTTGTGCATGTTTCTTATTTTAGCATGTTAGTTTACGACACAATACCAATAGTTAAATTAAAAAAATTGCGTGAAACTATTTGTCTTAAAATTTGAACGTTAGATACTTGCTTGTTCAAACTTGTCCATGTGTTCATTGAATACAAGTGCATTTGTTTGTTTTAATGTTTAACTCCGTATCTATTAAGTTTTCAAAAAGTACATTTTGCCGGCCCCCAGCCAGGCCGGCTAAAAATGTTTTCTTTTTTGTCTAAAACATACTTAACCTGATAATTTAGCATTACATTGTCCTCAATTAATGTTCTCCCTGGAGGTTTTTAATTGCTTGTAGACGCCTGCTTGCATGACCCACTGCGCATGCGCAGTCCTCCCTATATAAGCGAGAACGTGGTTGGACTCGGCATACATTTTCCTCTCAATCTGTCAGGCGGTGACTCGAGAGGGGAGGCAGGGCGGGCTTAGGTTAAGTATGTTTTAGGCAAAAAAGAAACCATTTTTAGCCGGCCTGGCTGGGGGCCGGCAAAATGTACTTTCTTTTTTGCCAAACATATTAACCTGATAATTTAGCAATATCAGTAGACCTCGTCAAAGCATGGTGGCGGGCACCGATGTGACGGGGCGCCCCGGGTTGCAAGCAGGCTTTCCCCCAACAATTTTTATTGTAGTAAAAATTTGCACTTTGTTCAGGACCAGATGGTGAAACAGGAACTTGGACCTTTTCCGTGGGATATGGACTGTTGTTAAATGATGGATCTTACTTCCTTCTATGGTTGGCTTGTTTCCATCTGGGATGGCTTGCTTCAGCTTTGTTCTGATTGTGCTTAAGGGGGCTTGACCACAGTACTGGCTGTGCCGTTTGGTCCCAGCCGGTGTAGTCTTATATCTTCTCTTGAATGTTTCTCAGGTAGTGGGAGGTGAATGTTGTTGAGTGACGCTAGGATGCGGCTTGTAGCATTTTCTTCTGTTGGAATGGCGATGGTAATCATCGAGGAGGTTGGTTTTGTCTATTGCCTTGAATCCTTGGTTTTAGGGCTGAGCGGTAGACAAGGATCATTGGGCCTTTGAATTTGTCGGTGTCGAAAAGGTCAGTGAAGAATCTTAAAGGATTCCGTGGAGAGGGATTGATTGGATTGATTTTCCTTGTGAAAACCGCAATGAAACCAAATGGACCCGTGGCTGACATACATTCAGTTTGTTGGATCTCTGGTGGCTTTGAAGTGATTGTGCATTCGGGTCGGGCACGGCTGTGACGAGTTGACAGAGGAGAGGACTTCGTTCGTCTTGAGGCTCTATGTAAATGTGGGTTTTTAGCCACGAGTGAGACAAGTCGTGATTTTAAGAGTGACGTTTGTTGATATCTACTTTAGACGTGGGGTAGCCATGATCCAGGAGAGAATTAGGGTGGACTGCCACAGTTGTTTGGGTCTTCATTCGTGGTGTGCGGATGGTCACAGTCGAGATGAGCGGCCTGAGATGAAGGCGTTTTCTGACTTGAGAACTTCACTCATTTCGTGGGTTATAATCACGAATAAGACGACCGTTGATGTAGACAGCCGTGGACGACTTAATCTTCACCCGAGAAGTTGGTTCAGTCATGGTCGATCTTCTGAAAGAGGAGAGAGCATCATCCATTGTGACTGTTTGCTCAGAACGTGGGGTTAGCCAGGTTGGACACAAGTACCGGTGTGGGATGCTACACATGTGATGATTTCTGCACAGGACGTGGGTAAGTCATGGACGAGACAAGGTGTTAGGGGTGAAGATGTCATTGACTTGATTCTTCATTTAAAAGTGTGGCTTTCACTACGGGTGAGCCAAGCTACAGAGTGGGCGGCAACTGTTGTCTTGTTATTTTTTTTTTTTCGAGACTTGAGGACAGCCATGGTTGAAATTAGCAGCTAAGGATGGAGGCGGTCCTGACTTGATTATTCACTCATAACGTGGGTTCTAAACACGAATGAGGCGGGTTTGAGTGTTGACAACGGCTGATGTCTTAATTTTTCCGAGACATGGGCAGCAATAGTCAAGACAGGCACGAAGAGGTGCAAACGACTTCTGTCTTGGAACTTTACTCACGACGAGGGTTTTAGCCATGAGTGAGACGATAATAGACGGCAAATCAAATGTTGTCTTGATTTTCGCTTGAGATGTGGGGTCGGTCATGGTTGAGACAAGCAGCAAGAGATGCAAACGAGACTTCCTTCTTGTTCCACTCAAACGTGTGTTTTAGCCACGAATGAGACGAGCAGCCGTGGAAAGCAACTGTTGGCTTGATTTTGTTATAGACGTGGGTTCAGCCATGGTCGAGGCAAGTAGCAAGAGGTAAAACGGCTTCTGTCTTGGATTTTTCACTCAAAACGTGGTTTTTTTTTTGTTTTGTTTTGTTTTGGCCACGAGTGAGACGCGAGCAGCAGTGGGCAGCAACTGTTGGCTTGATATTCGTTCCAGAAGTGGGGTCAGCCATGGTCGAGACAAGCAACAAGAGGTGTAAATGGCTTCGTCTTCGGTTTGCTCAAAACGTGGGTTGTAGCTATGAATGAGACGAGCAGCAATGGGCAGCAACTGTTGTCTTGATTTTTTTCCTCGAGACGAGAAGTTCCACGGAGGGCTGATGGCAGTTGCCGAGGTATGTGCTTGTTTTGCATCGTTTGCTTTGCTTAGTTGCCTTGCTTGCTTGGTTTGCTTGCTTAGCTTTGCTTTGTTTGCTTGCTTTGCTTGCTTGCTTGCTTTGCTTTGCTTGCTTTGCTTTGCTTGCTTGCTTGCTTGCTTTGCTTGCTTTGCTTTGCTTGCTTTGCTTGCTTGCTTGCTTTGCTTTGCTTGCTTGCTTGCTTGCTTTGCTTTGCTTGCTTGTTTTGCTTGCTTTGCTTTGCTTGCTTTGCTTGCTTGCTTGCTTTGCTTTGCTTGCTTTGCTTTGCTTGCTTGCTTTGCTTTGCTTGCTTTGTTTTGCTTGCTTAGCTTTGCTTGCTTTGCATGCTTGCTTGCTTTGCTTTGCTTTGCTTGTTTTGCTTGCTTGCTTGCTTTACTTTGCTTGCTTTGCTTTGCTTGCTTTGCTTTGCTTGCTTTGCTTTGCTTGCATTGGCTTGCTTTGCTTGCATTGGCTTGCTTTGCTTTGCTTGCTTTGCTTTGCTTGCTAGCTTTGCTGGTTGGGTGAAAATGGCGGAGATTCGCACCGACAGGGAAGCGAGAGAGCCAGTGACCGACATTGATTGCGATGCGAGATGTGGCCGCCGGGAGGGGGGGTGTGGTCTACAAGGAAAGGATGGCTGGAAGCCGTCTTTTATGATTGAGAGTACTTCTTGGTTGTGCGACAGGGATTTCCAAGCCGGGGAGAAATGGCATAGTCTCGCGCCGGCAGGGAAGCGAGAGAGCCGGCGATAGTCATTGGTTGCGACGTGGTTTGCGGCTGCCGGGAGATGAGAGTCGGCTGCGGCGGTCGGGAGATGCGGCGCGTTTCTGGTTGAAGCACTGACTGGGGCGGGAGCGTGGTTGACGGTCGGTCCGAAAGGTCTGCTTCTTGCCGGAGGGAGTGTCGCATCGTGCGACACTCGAGGGAGCCGATGGTTTCTCGGGAGAAAGGCGGCCGACTTGGTGCCTGTTTGGTTTAGACGATCGAAAGGCTGGTTTGTCTTGTCTTACGGGTTTAGGTTTGCGGGAGATGTCCAAGTGAGGGGCTAGTGTCGGAATCAATCCCCTGAAAAGCGTGTCGGGCTCGTTAAGAGGCTGGTTGCGTAGACGGTGTCTAGTCGATTCGTTTAAGTTGTGGGCGGTCTTGAGGGCAGCTTCCCGTAAGAGTAAGGTGTTGCTTTGCGGGCGGTGGAGGCGTCTGAGAGTGTCGCGACACAGCAGTAGGGTCGGCCGACACCGACGAGAGCTTGCGCTTCTTAGCCGGTAGAATGGAGTTGTGCAACACTGAGTTGTGCGACGTGGAGTTGCGCGACACCGGTGATTTCGACTTTCTTGAGAAGGGATGCTAAAGGCATGGTCGGGTCGTCGTTGTTGTCGTCCGGGAAGTGGATGTGCTTTGCGGGCGGTGGCGGCATCTGGGAGTGGCGTGATACCGTAGTGGTGTCGTGCGACACTGTAGTGGGGTCGTGCAACACTGACGAGTGTTTGAGCTTCTTGGCCGGTGGGGCGACGTTGTGCGACACACAGTTGTGCGACACGGATTAGAACGACGGTGTCTTCGACTGTCTTGAGAAAAGATGCTAAGGGCATGGTCGGGTCGTCGTTGTTGTCGTCCGGGAAGTGGCTATGCTTTGCGGGCGGTGGCGGCATCTGGGAGAGTCGTGATACCATAGTGGGGTCGTGCGACACTGTAATGGGGTCGTGCGACACTGACGAGAGTTTGAGCTTCTTGGCCGGCAGGGCGACGTTGTGCGACACACGTTTGCGGTTCTCTTGGCTCGTAGTGGAAGCGACCCAGTCACGAGTGTTGGTCTGCCGAAAAGATGAGGTGCACGACGGGGGAGGCATCGGTGTCTTGCCGGCAAAGCGGTGGAAGACCGAGTCGACGAGGTTGTGTGCTTCACTGCATGTGACGCTATGTTCTCTGCGTGACGATCTTGAAGATAAGTCAAGCGGTGAGTCGTCGGGTGGTAAGCCAGCATGTACCGCGGCTTCTCGGAGCTTCTGCTTGGCATCCCGGAGTAGCCCCTTGGCGTGTCGCACGTCTTCTGCCAAGGCCGGCGGGCGGGAGAGGGCGGCGTTGCCCGTCTTGCAGCTTGGAGTCGTCAGCGTCGCCGTTGCCGACATGCACGTCCCGTACTAAGCCGGGCGCGCAGCGGTCGACGCGGGCGGGAGGGGGCGGTGTGCGTTGTCCGTCTTGCAGTGGGGAGTCGTCGGCGTCGCCGTTGCCGACATGCACGTCCCGTACTAAGCCAGGCGCGCAGCGGTCGACGCGGGCGGGAGGGATGGCCGGAGGAGAGAGCAGCATCCGAGGCGAGAGCAGTGTCGCACAATGCGACATCCATCATCGGAGACGAGCGGACATGAAAATCCAAGATCCAGGTGGGAGATGAGGTGACGGGGCGGAACCTCTGGAGGAAAATGAATGCCGAGTCCAACCACATTCTCGCTTATATAGCGAGGACTGCGCATGCGCAGTGGGTCATGCAAGCAGGCGTCTACGTCTACAAGCAACTAAAAAACCTCCAGGGAGAACATTAATTGAGGACAATGTAATGCTAAATTATCAGGTTAATATGTTTGGCAAAAAAGAAAGTAAATTTTTTTAATTGTAAAGGTGCTAAATTACATAACACAGTTGTGCCTACCCGGCCGCCCCCCCCCCCCCCCCCCCCCCGAATCGATTTATTTATTATATAACAACAACACACCACCAATCACCACAACACAATATGACCCGTCAACACAACACATAAATCAAAAAAAAAAATGTTTTAGTTTATAAGTTTATGCACGAATGAATATTGATTGAAAACGAAACAGAACAGCAGATAGTAGATGCTGTTGCTGCACCCGGCTATCAGGGATGGTCATTATTTATCGCCGGAGGGGGAGGGCGGGAGGAGAAAATTGGGGAGGGGGGGAGGATCATGAAGTTGTTGGATCCTCTCGAGGGGATTATAAATTTTTTAGGTCCCGTCAAGGGGGGGGGGGGGGCCAACTGGACAACTGGACCAACTGGACTACACTGACCAACTGGAAGAAAAAGTCATTTTTGGACCTCAAAAATGGCACTTTCAGCAGTAAAAATTTCTAAAAATGCCTCAACTTCTGGGGGGCAAGCCCCCGAGACCCACCATGATGTTAGTGTTACACGATTTTCTGGTTGTTAGTACCATTTCTGCACGTATATTTTTTACAAATAATAGCCTTGGCACCTGGTTTCTTGGGTTCTTAGGTCTTTCTTGTCCTAACTATGTCACGGGTGCGGGCATAAAAGTAAATAGTGTGTTCATCATAATTATTGTATGACAAAAGATGGGTATACGGAACATTTTACAGAACATTTTTTATCCAACATATCTTTTCGTTACAAACGAGACACGTTTCCTTACATCTAATGGTAACTGTAGGTGTGGAGAGCTACTTACTTATTTTGGCTACAGCACTGATCTTGGCTACAGGAATCATCTGCAGACAGTCTCATTAGGTATATGAAAAGCACAGTTTTGTTTGGGGAGGAGGGGGTCGCATTATTTTTGGACCTTGAATGGGGCAGTCAAGATTTTTTCAGGGTCTCGAAGGGAGGGTCATAAAAAATTTGGTGGTCACATCTTCATTTCCTCGTCCCTCCCCCATACATAATGACCGGTCCCTTACGACGGAGAGAAATAAATCGTATGAAAATAATATGGCCCGAAAATGTGTGTGGGTGGGTGGGGGGGGGGGGGGGGGAAACCCACCCCCCCCCCAAGTCGAAAATATGGGATTACTATTTTTTAACTGGGAGGGGGGGGGGTGGCCATTTTCTTTGGGGGGGGGGGTAACTCCTCGCTGGATCAGGGGGGAGATAGGCACCGCTGACATAACATGTGTAAATAACGAAAGCATCGTTTATGTCTGACAAACTGCAAGGCAGCAAGATGTGTGTATTTTATTGTGAGAAAAACTCCCAGCAATATAACTTCCTCCGGTGTCCAATACATTGGATCCCTACAAGACGGGCCAAAAAGTAGGTCTCCAGGCACACCGATCTTTGAACTACAACTGAACTACATTTTATCAATGGCTCGACACAAAATGAAATAATATAAAATAATTTTACCCCACGTGACAGGGACTACGGCAGTAGTCTGCTGACATTTTATTGGACAGTGTTGTAAGTAGTTAGCGTGTGGATTGGAAGTAAGCCATCAGCAAAAAATCCTACACTAATGGCAATATCGGTAAAGGTGGTATGACAGAGATCTGATGATGGACTGGGTCTCTAGTTTGAATCTGGGTCACTCACTCAAAAGAAATGTAAGTACCTAAAAGTGGCTTACGATACCTACTACCGTACGTTATTTCTACTATACAATTTTTTGCTGATAGGTTATTTCCAATTTACCTTTATAATATTTACAAGGATTTGTGTTTAATTACCTCTTAACATGTGGTTCGGTTTTATTTGTTCAGTATGCATCAGCAAGTGTTTACTACGCAGCCCTCGGGAAAAGCTAAACTTGGCCATAATATTTGAAGTGTATTTTCTCTATTGCATGTAGTTGAGTAAATCAGAAGTAGGACCTACGGTTTTCACTAAGTGCAATTGGGTAAACTAGCCTAAGCCAGTTTATATTGTACGTTTTTGTAGTCCCGCAATCTCCTATACCCAAAGTTTTGTAAAGTTCCCACCACGTAGACAAGCATCGGTTGTTGTGCTTTTTCAACTTCAAACCTTATGACAATCAATCACAATTACTGTACCTTCAGAAGTTAGGGTTGACGTAAGTTTGGACGAATTAGTTGCTGAACCAACTTCCCAAAGTCCAACATCTCGTCGATTCACGATAGGACTAGTAACTGCTAATTCGTCGTCAAGCCCGGCTTGACGAAGTAACCTGAAAGACAACATAATGTTACCATAAATATCATTTTTTTTCATGGTGCAAAAAGCAATTTAGAAAAGTCATACTATCAAGCGTACGGGTGCATTGCTCATCATAAAATGTTTTAGTAACGTAAATAATTGCTCTAAATTATTTTTTTTATGAGTATAGAATGGAATAGCAGTAAAGGGTTCAAGAGAAACCGATAAGCACGTGAATAGATGACGCATATCATATATACATGTAAAATCATAGCAAAATTCTTGTGCGCACTGAGCCATAGAAAATCTAGTAGTTAGTACCTTTTTGGATGTACTCGTTGCCTGTCTTGGGAATCTTCTGTTTCTGTTATGCAGTGATGTGTTGCATCCTGTAGGAGACCTTCATTTTGTACATTTCCTGTTGTCATTGCTTTACAGGCAGGACCTGAGCTACAAAAAAAATTGTAGATATTAAGTATATAGGTTCCAATCTTTAAAACAAAATCACTGTTATAGCACTATAGAGAAGAGAGTTAAAGGCCCACTACAAGATATTTTAAAAAATAATATATATTTTTTGTTCCTAGCCAAAACTCTTCATTGTATGGCTTGGAAAATGAAAACGAAAGATATGAATATGCAAATTCTTTTGGAACTGAGTATTGTTAGTAATCATCAGACCTTGATTTAGCAGTTATTTGTTGAGCACAAATTATGGCTCTTCTAAGTAGCTACATAGGCACAGTATGCTCTACAGGGACGTAGTTAATTGCAAAAGAAAAATGAAATGCTGCAGAAAAAATTATCCAAAATGTTTTGCAATTTTTTGGATCCTTCTATTTCTGCATTAATTAATTATCTACATTTCTCAAACGGCGATTAAAGGGGAAAACCTGAAAATTGGGTAACGGTTATTACTCTGAAAGTTCATCTGATGTAATTCGATTGTTCAGGAAATAAAAACGCTTAATTTCAGACAGCAGGGTATTTTACCAGTATTGTTGCAAATTTTCGACAGACTGAATCCCTCGTCTGTTTTATCAGGCACTACTATTTCTACATCGTTTTCAAGGGAATCACCTTTTGAAAGTATAGCACTCGATCTGGAGTGCCGGACCGAAGGCTCAAGGCCTCTAAAATCCGGACCCCTCAAACATCCAAGGCCCCTCAAAACCGGGAATTCACTTTCTCCAGACAGAAGATTTCACCGAACTGCTTTCCAATCGGTGGAACAACGTACCTGCCAAACACAGGAGGCCACGCCATACCGGAGCGCTACTTTCGAGAAGTGATTCCCATAAAGACGCTGTCGAAAAAAGTTTTAGAAATAGTAGTGCCTGTTGAAGACAAAGGAGGGATCCAGTCTGTTAGATAATGTGCAAGAATACTGGTAAAGTATTCTACTGTCGGAAATTGTACGTTTTTATTTCCCGAACACGGGAAAAACCTGACTATTTGCAACATGAAGCAACATGAGCTATATAAAGGAGAGCCCGTAGGGGCTTGATGCAGTATCCATGATAAATTACCGAATGTTCCATCCCCCGTTATGTGTAGCGGGCCCACGTGGCCAATATTATAAGTTGGAACGACTGGTAGTAACTATTTTCTGGAATAATCCACGTTAAACATCACTTTTAACCCAATAACTACGTGCGAAAAAGGCCACTTGTGCTAAACGATTACTTTAGGCATGTGGCAATTCCGCTGAAACAACGTTACCACAATCGTGAAGCTGGGAAAGAGAGGGTTTCTTCAAAACAAGGCTAAAAGGCGTCAATTTTCCAGCACGTGCGTGAGCTGGTGTTGAGTCAGGATTTCCACCCGACATTGTTACAAGTTGATTGTCGTTAAGTAAGTTTATATCCAACACCTCACTAGTATACGACTGTAAAGTCTATAACAAATAATACCTTAGACTGAAGTGAATTAACTCTCTGTGAGTAATGCAAACGCTTTATTGAGGGAGCGTAAATGTCATGCCGTTGCTTGGGCTTGAGTGCACCGTCTGACATGATTGGTAAAATACGCTTCTGGCGATATTGAATCATCAGGCCTGGATCCAGAAAACGAAACTCACAGCTTCTCTCTAAGACGATTATGTGACTTTAAACGTGAAGAAATAGTTCCAACATGAACACTGCAGTTCGTGTGCATTTATCAGCTCCCAGTATGATGTCAGGCTAGTTGCAGCAGCTTCAAACTGTGCATTCGCGGCTATTTTCTTTTCTTTCAAACGTTTGTGACTTTAACTATGAGACTCAATGCAACTCAACCATAAAATTGCAATATCGTCAGATTTAAGGAGTGCCGTTTTTCGTGCGTGCCTCTATACCACACGCTATGGCTGTTTGCTGTGACGTGCACGTCACGTGACTGGGCTAGTCCAATCAGACGACCAAACAGCCGTTGTTCTCGTTCGTCATTGGCTAACTCATGGTGACGTCACAGCAAACAGCCGTTGCGCATGGTTTAGAGTGTCACCTATGCACGATTTGACAGCGTTACTGTGCCGCATTAGTTCAAGCTCTGGTGGTCGCACATTTTCCTCGACTACAAAAACTTTTATTTGGAAGGAAAAACCCATTGTCGTACCTTTGCCACATCCTTCCAAGTAGTTTTTTTTTCCCAATTTTGTTAACTGCGTAGATTTTTTTTCATGTTTTAAAGCTTTATTATCCAATAACGGTACACTACTTTACACGTGCCACCAGACCTGTTCGTTCACTAGGATAGCAAAACGTCCCACCACAACAAAAAGCGGTGAGATATAAAATTTAAAATACCAGAGGAGGATAGGCAAATACGAGTTTCATAGTGTACGTAAAATTTCAAACTTACGTACGTCCTAGATGTTACAGTTTATTAATAACAAACACTTAAACATTTCTGCTCACATGTGACATTTATTCTGCAGCTTTATTACCGGGTTCCCATACAAACTTATTTTTTTTTAATCTCCTGACTTTCCCAGGTTTCCCAGGCAAGAAAGTGAATTTCCCTGTTAACATTTGATCCCAAAAACAAAAAGCACACAATGGTAACAAAGTTATAATCCACTGAAGTTTCTTCAGCTCGGCTATTTTCCTCACTCATTACCTTTAGCTTTTTTTAAGTTTTTTTTTTCAAAACTTCCATCTTAACTGCAATTTGTTGAACATTTATTTTGTGTTTTTTGAATTGAGAATATAGGAGCTCCTTTAAAATAATTCCTCCATGTTCACTTAAAGTGGCACTATCATCAATTGAAAAGCAAACGAAAATACCATGGCGCCATCTAGCGGCAGTGATATTGTTAACCTGTACAGCTCGCTCCCAGGTGCACGGGGACGTACCAAATTTTTACTCAATAATTAAGGAGGCTCGTGCCTTGTTTGTTTCGCAAAAAAAAATTACATTGTGCATTCCTTCGCTCGATGCAAGCAAGTGCTAGATACTGCTAGATGTTGCCACATTCTTCAGATTTTACCTCACAACCTTCCAAATCCCCTGACTCTCCCAGGTTTCCCCTGGCTTTCCCAGATATCCCACTCAGCTTGAGTGGAAACTAAACTCTGTATTTAAAAATCCTTGACACAGCTAGTTCGACTGCAGGTTTTTTTTTTGTTTTTTTTTAAATCAGGGTTTAGGTAACATTAAGTTACCTTCTTGATGAATGGGCTGAGCCAAGGATTTGTAAATGTCCTTCCAGAGTAAGGCTCGTATGTGAGAAAAAAAAATATGCAACATGTGTTATTAAACCCTTGAGTACGATCTTGGATCCTCTTGGCTCGAGACCAAGCCCCTGTACCTGATATCAACCAAGAATAATCCACCCAAAGAAGATGACGTACGTCAAAACGGCGCGGAAATATCGGCGTGCGACAAAACAGTGGCGTCGTAACAGCGAGACGACAATACAGAGCACAACACAACAGCGTGCGACAAAACAGTGCAACGACATAACATCGCGATGACAAAATAGCTTTGGATAAAAACAGCCTGCACTTGCACTGCAAAACTGCAGTTAATGTGTAGTTCAAAAGCAAACTACAAATAACGGTAGTTTAATGGCAGGGCAGGGGATGTGAAATACATCTAGTATTGCACCAATCCTAGTGTGTGCTTCACTTTCCCTGCAGTTTAACTGTAGTTTTTTTTTTCAGTTGTTAATGCTATCCAATGTGCAGTTCTTCTGCAGTTTCAGTCCATCTCTGCAGTTTTTCTGCAGTCCACTTTCAGCCATAGAGAACCTTGCTTCCGTGTAGGATTTTAGGATTTTAGAAAGCAAAATGAAAGCCCCAGGCATCCCCTACACATACCCGCCATGTGTAATTCTTGAAATAAGACAAGACACAGCTAAACTTTTTCTCGCTGTATTTAGTTTCGCAGGAAACCCTCACATGGCTCGATTTTCGTTGTGGTCTTTTGCCCTCCACATTTTCTTGAACAAGTAATTAATATCATTTTACTTTCAGAAAAATAAAGGTAAGCGTCTTGTGTATTGCTTATTCCAGACCCCGTTGACTCGATTAGTAAGTAATTTCATTTTTTATTCAGAACAATAAACCTAGCATCTTGTGCAATGTCCATTTAAGATATTCCTTCGATTAAGTAAGTAATTTCATTTGACTTTCACAACCAAAAATCGTAGCATCTTGTATATTGTCCATTTCAGACGCTGCCTCGGTTAATTAGGTAATTTCATTTTTCATGCAGAACAAAAAACCTAGAATCTTGTGCAATGTACATTTCAGACATTGCTGCGATTAAGGAATTTAATTTTCATTTCAGAACCAATAAACGTAGCATATTGTCCATTTCAGACATTGTCTAGATTAAGCAAGTTATTTCATTTTTCTTTCAGAATCAACAAACGTATCGTCTTGTGTGTTGTCCATTTCATATCACGTAACTTTATCTCATTTTATCTCAGTGCCAATTGAAATCTTATTTATCTCAAATAAACAACCACCCGTCGTAGCACCAGGTGCCTGCAGTTAACACCGGTATACGACCATTCCTCCACAGCACTTTCTAGATGGAAAAAAATCCAACGTCATTATCTAGACGGCCCACCGCTCACTGGTATTCACTGCAGCTGTAATCTAGACACACGATAGTGTGTCGCCGCCAAGTAGACGTTTCATTGTTGTTGGAGCTTAATTGTTAGAGCGTAATTGTTAGAGTGTTATTGTTGTCAGATGGCGGCTCACTAGAAGACTGTGTCTTTTAACTGAAACCAACTTATACGTGATTACAGCATACTGGTGTAAATTCCCCATGCGGTAGAAATCTTTGCAAATCGTTTGAATCAGGTGTCTTGGGTCCAGTAACAAAGAAAAACTCAACACGAAAATGTGGGAACGTGTCCTTCATGGAGAAAGTGTCCTCAATAACGTTGATTTGTGTTACTGGTGACTAGTAACTAGTAACTAGTCCGCAGGCTCCCATGTTAATTCTCATAGGGTATAACGACACGTCTACAGCTGATTAGGGAAAGTTGCCAGATCTAAATTTCGGCAGACAGGTAAAACGTCGTATGAGGAAGTGCCTTTTTCTGAAATGGGGGTTGCAGCTAGAAGCACGTGCTCCTGAAGTGGCTCGTAAGTGCAAAATTATTGTTGTAACCATTGTTTGTATTGTCATCCAACATTAGATTATAACATGCTTAAGTGTAACACGCTTATCGTTTCAGTACCTAATTGTCAGAATTCATTGTTGTTGCAAATAGGTGGTTCACGAAGAGACGGTGTATCTTTTATTGCAAAGGTTTGGTCGTTTTTTTTCGCCACCAAAACCAAATCCTTTTTTTTTTACGGTACGTGAATTCAAAATGAATTATATACCCCACGACCCGAATAAATTTCTCATTACTGGTTCAATAAGACACAGGGTATCTTTTATTCCATAGGAATTGATTAGGTCCTTGCAATTATCATACTGTTACGCTTGTTATTAATTTATTTGGAATAACAATAACAAATGTGAAAATTATGAATGAGAACATTCATACAATAAAATACCTCCAGGAAAAAAAAAGTAGGGGTGATAATTACACCGTGGGATTTTTTGTACATTCACAGGTCTATGAAAGTCGTGATATCCACCCAAAACCAAAACTGGTAAGAGAAGCCGCCAAGTTTACAAAAGGGGTCGGCCTTTCAAAGTAGTGATATCATTCAACCAGGGAAAGGCTGCCAAGGTTAATCCTATTAGTAGTAGTAGTAGTAGTAGTAGTAGTAGTAGTAGTAGTAGTAGTAATTTCAGCTTCGATAGTCTATACGTATTACATACATTTTGCTTGCGTCGAACCGTAGGCGATGTTTGGCAGACGGGGAAAGCAGCCATTATGACAACCGATCCAAGTGCACCTTATTAATGCGATTGAGCGCGCATGTTTATTGTTTTCAAGGCGTCCGTGTAATAGGGGGTGCATGTTCATTTTTGGCACGATAGCAATGAAAAAGGGCGAGCGTGTCCATTCTTTGCACGGCAATAATGAAAAAAGGTGAGCGGCCATCAATGGAAAGGGTAATGTCGATTTATGGTAACAATCAGTTACAAACGAAGTATTACGACATATATTGTGGACAGAAAACTGTGGGTAATCAAACTTTGGGCCCTAACAAACGCCAGTACGACAATAAACGGTACAGTGTGACAAAATGGCGTCCTACTAGACCGACCAGCTAGTGTATATTAAAGTTATTGCGGTTAAGAAGCTCGTAGTAGGGACTGGCTGTTTGTGCCTCGTTTGGCCTCACTGCCAACCCCGGAACCATCCCGAACTATCAAGCATCATAGGATGAAGAGCTGGTACCTACACTCATTCACTGGATGGGATCAAGCTTACAGAACACATTGTTATTATCATGACCGTCCAAACAAACTACACTTGAGGATGTGTGTTCAGCTGAGTTTTCGTACACACACTGTCAGGCTGCTGGAATGGACTGATACGTACATCAAACTTCAGGATCTACTTCTACACAAAACACCGCATTTAATCGTTATGTATTCTTAAGGCCTATTGAATGTGGGAGATGGAGAAGTCACACCTGCACCCCACAGAGATTAAGCTTTCGGTATAGCCAAATTGCCAAAATGGTAACAATCGTCTCATTTGGCTAATAATTTACATTTCTAATTAGCTGAATTGCTGAGGATTTTAATTAAATTCTTCACCTTTAAGGTTATTACTTAATTTTTTTTGTATTCAGATGCTGAATACGAAAACAAAATTTGTTGATGGGCAAAGTTTTTTGGCGGTTTCTTGACGATTTGTTAGTTACTTTCATGGCCTGTGGGTCCTACACAATGCTACCACACACACTGCAGTCTACCAATTCTTAGTAGAATCACTTTAGTCACATGTGACAAGATGTGACGTCATTAGCACTCGACCTTAGGTGACTTTATTTTTACCCAACACCACGCGCAAAATTTTCAAGTTGCGTTCTATAGAGAGCAAACAGAAGTAGAACGTCTTTCTCCTCTTCCTACCATGAAATTAGACAGTTGCCTGGGCAAGATGGCTGAAATGGATGTTTAAATGCCAAAATTTGTATAAGCAGGTCCTGCAGTAATTTGAAAACATGCAAATTTAATAAACTGAATACTTTTTTTGGGGGGGATGGTTGTGGTGGGTAAGTCCAAATATTGCATCATTGATTCTTAGGGGTAAATTTGTCACTTGGTTTGGCTCACGAAAGCTGAACTTGGCTATACTAAATTTGGCGAGCAATTAGCAAATTTGCTAAATCCTAGAACAATGGCTACCTTAAACCATGGCACCACAGTGGGAGTCGGATTTTAGCGTTAAAATATATACTAGCAAGAACCACAAAGGATTTGTCAGTTCGTTGAACCATTTAACAGAACACGACCGCACGGGACTGCTTTCGTGCTATTTTTCGTAATGTTCTTTTTCCGGCCAGACTTGAATTAGGATGCCTGCAGGAAAAAAAATCAAACTTTGTCCACAAGTTTGGTTGAACCTACAACTTGTGATGAAAATAGAATAACTGGGTAGTAGGGGTGGCACGATAACAGATAATTCGATAATATCACGATAAAATCTTTTTTCGATTATTGTATCGCACTTTTTGTCTGATTTATCGAATTATCGTGCAAACCCCGATGCTTAAATTGCCATATCTCGGAAACCGTAATAGCTACAAACAAGCGGTTTGAAGCACTACATGTGGAATTCCAAGGGCTCTACAACCGAGTGTGCAATACTGTTGGTAACCACTTTAGATGATTGGAGAGTTAGTTTAATGCAGACAGTATTTAAGCATTAAGTAGCAGCACAACTGCTGAATTGTTTCTACATGGTGAGTAAGTAATGGACAATGGTACATGCATTTTCACATCTACTGGCCAAATTACGAATGCCACACAATTCACATTCGTAGAGATTGCACTCTAGGCTTAAGCCAAGGTTTTTTTTTTAAATTAACAAAAGTATAATGACTAGCTGTATCCCGGCGTAACATACGCCGGTCTAGCCGGTTCCCGCATAACTGAGCGAAATACTGTAGTGGGCAGTATGGAATGAAAAGGCTGCCCCCTGCTTCCTCCTCCGAACCCCCCTGCGGCCTACCCAGTTGTATGGCCTGATTTTCTCCCATGCCCCCCACCCCTTTCTCGTCCCACACTGCCTCCCCCGTCCCCAACCCGGATTCCCCTATTGAGTGGTCTGATTATCCCCATCCCTGCTCCCCCTCCACCCCCCTCCCTCTTTCGTTGTAGTGCATAATAATGATGAATTTGCTTGCCCAACCTTTAGCGTATTATATATATAGATTATTCCAGCCTCAAAATGAGTTTTATCGAGATATTATCGATTATCGCGACTATTAAACATTTTTTATCGGGATAAAACATTTTTTGTATCATGCCATCCCTACTGGGCAGGGGTGTTTCACACTAGATTAGATTTTTCTTTTACTGCAATGTTACAACATTGGCAAAACAGGGCATTTTATCTAACACGGTAACTACGGTAGTGCTCCAAAATTATTTCTAACGTATGCATGCCATTCGTTCCTGTTTACAAATTCCGAAAGACCGCTCCAACCCAGTCTACCTGTAGATGGTGCTGGTGTGTGTGTGTGTTTTTAAATCGCACTCATGCATGGTGGGATTACCCTTTGCGTCACTACTTACTTTATATAAAATAAATAAATAATAGCCAGTTGAGGATGTGGCCATAGCGATTAAGGCGCTATGCAAGTGATCTGGGGGCGAACTGGGTTCCCGGTTCGAATCCGGGTCATGCCACTCTGACGAAACGTAAGTGCATAAAGGTGGCTCACTGAACAACGTTATTTCTAGTGTATGATTTTCGCTGTTGGCTAATTTCCAATTTTCCTTAATACTACTTACTTTAAACGTAATAGCACCAATACCTATGCATACACAATTTTAAAACACGGAAGTGTTTACAAGTTTTTAACGAAAAATTATCTTCAACTACCAGCTTCCGTCTCCGCCCTTTTTATAACTAACTTGAAGCACCGTCACATTCCCTAAAAAACGCCAAGGGCTAAATACTGATACACTAGCTTACAAACTAAATCTTAATTGTTTTTAAAGGGAAATCGGAGTCATGAACACTTGTATTTATCTGACAACCCTAGATGAAAAAATAAACAATACTGAAATCCGTTGGGTGTGAACGGATTTGTGAAATTTGATAAAGACTAGGACAGCCTCCGCCGGGGGGGCGGTACATAGCCGGTTTTATAGACCATTGTTGTGATCTCCCGTTTGCGTGAAAATACTGTGACGTCACTATATCTGCCAATTATTGTTGAAGGTCCTTACAAATTAAACACCACCGTTAGTAGTCGTCGCACCCCCCCCCCTCCTGTCCCGCCCAGTCGCCCAAGGCTTCGAGATTCCCAAAGCGTACTTCAATAGAATAAGGATTAACGAGATTTTCACTGCGGACAAACTAACAAATTTACGAGCTAAGGGCTCGTTTACGCAACGACAGTTTTCTCGCTCACTAGCTTTTACTTGATCAATACTAAATCTGATGGCTGCTTCTCGCCTTTACCGGAGTATGCGGCTTTCGAGTTGTGTATGCGTGTTAGTAACCATGGCAAAGACGCAGACGCAAATCTTATCCTTGTGCCTCGTGAAACGGCGTTCGATGCGTGCAACATGACAGCGTCGATTTATGACAAGAAGAAGACAATTTTTACTGCAGTACAAGACGACAGAATGTTTTTTGTATGCCGGCATTCGATGGTTTGTCTGCGATTCGATAGCCACGAAATGGACGCCATGTTGGATTTTGAATTCTCGCATTCTCGCTGCGAGAAGCTATTTATTCTACCGACGTTTGATCTTTGCTAGAAGCTGTACTTTGAGGGAGAATAGCAAATTTTGGAAATAGCGTGAAATGACAATAATCTTGTAGCAATGTTTAAAATGACTGTAGCACTTTGTTCTTTATCCGTGTTGTTATTTAGAATACATATCAGGGCCGTAAAACCCGGTGCGGCCGGTCCGGCCATGGCCGCACCACTTTTTCGGGGGAGAAAAAAACTTTATTTGCCCGAATTGTCGAATGCAGACATGATGCGACGTTCATAATCCAGGAGGCAGCAACGCTAAATTTTCCTGCTACGCCGTTATAATAGTTCCGGAATTTAGCCACTGAACCATAGAGTTAGATATATTGTTGCACTGAACAGCATCGCTGCATACATTGCGCTGACAGTAAATGCTGAAATTTGATACTGCTGTATGGTGCAACCAACTTCTAAACTCGTCACTCCAACCCACGAATCCTGCTTGATGCAAATGCTCATAATGTCACTATTGAAGTCGATGAAACACCATACAATATTTGCATTAACATGGTCAGTTCGGCTGGGATGGTGCTGCACTCTAGTGGTTGATTTCAACACTCTTGCACCCAGATTTATTTATGTAGTTTTTCATGTTTTAAGCAGTTTAAAAAAAAGATATTTGCTTGGTAGCAATTTTGTATAAATTAATAGTTTAAAAAGTTTTTTTTTTATCGTTTTGTCATAATTTAGAAGCATTATTCGAATGTTTCCCTATTAGCTAAACGTGGGTCGTACCTGCGAGAGCACATTGTCTCTAGACGTAAACATGGCGAGAAGGATTTACGTGAAGGATTTACCAAATATCGGTGATTTAATGGATACTATCCGAAGCTCAGAATTTTGACATGGTACCAACCAACAACAATACCCTAATCTCTAAACTGGCATTACTTTTTAAAGTCAAATAATTAGGCTACTGCAGTAAAACTTTGAACCATATTTTAATTAACTAATAAAATCTTGAGAATTTTGTTCAAACGTGGCCTTCAGAAGCCAGCTAAGGCAATACAGTACGGAAAATTGCTTCAGCTTCCGGGGCTCTGCCCCGGACCCCGCTGGGGGAGCTTACAGCGCTCCCCCAGACTCCCAAGCTGGTTTCCCTGGGCCTCTACCATAGCCGCACCACTTCAGATTTGCTTCCTACGGCCCTGCATATACAATTTGTTATCTATTACCGCATTCATTTAGTACCAACGGGAAACTAATCATAAATAAATAACGGTTGACTAGTAAATAGCATTCGGCCAGCGAGAATGACTTGTGGCGTAAACACGCCCTAACAGTTACATAGAATTTCACAATTTTAAATTTGATGCCATTCTCTTCCAATACAAAAAAAAACGCCCTAATCGTTATTTCAACAAGAGCTTCCAATTAATTTGGAGAGGAAGATGTTCACAAAGTTTTTGCAAATGTTTCCAATCAATATCCCAGCAAATACCTCGATTTTTGAAGTTTCATCAGCACGTAAACAATACATTAAAGTTTTAAAATTCCTTTCTCCAATAAACTCTTACCATAGAATGTGCCTACTCGACAATGCCTTGTGAGCCATACCACAGTGTAGGTAAAAATATAGCCTACGCTCAATAGTCCAACGTACCGATAAAATTTGTATAGTCCATTTGTACGGTCCAGTGTAAACCTTGCGTCCAGATATCTGACCACTTTTGGCCAGTTGCCCGAAAAGGCACATTAGAAAGCCAGTAGTGATGCCACCTGCACAGCTTTCGTTTCTTTTATTTCTGGTTTTGAACCACGTCACAGCATCTATTTTAAAGCATTTTGGTTGAGTTCTGGATTTCAAACAGGATGCAATGCCAACTTTAAAAACTGATTTTAAAAAATACCCGATGCAAGTCTCCAGTACGGTTTTGTGGCATAATGGTTAATCACATTTCTTTAAATTCGTTTTGGTATCAATTTCAAGCAACTTAGGGACTGCCTAAGTGGAAGGGTTGTAGGGGTTTTCAGGTGGAGTAGTTGGGAAAAAAAACAATGGAAAGGGGTGGGGCATACATTATTTCATTACCCTTCAAAGAACAATATAAATTTTCAATGGCTTGGAGGAGACATAACATTTTTCAGGAGTTTTGGTAATTTACTGTGAACAATTTAGTCCAAAATGATGTTCCTGATTCATTGAAAAAGTTCATTGATCTGGATTATGGAAAACATTTTTCGTTAAGCCAAAACATCAATACCCGTGGACATTTACTGAAACTAAGTGCCAGTTTTTTTCACCGAAAAATACAATCTTTGTTTTTCAAACCGGGTGGTCCCAGTTTGGAACTCCCTGCCATCCTCTATAGTCTCCTCACCATCCCTTGCAGATTTGAAAAGAAACTTAAACGTGATCAATTCGTCCCGTTTTTTAAAGTGTTTTTAACTTTTCGGCTTGATTTTCATGCCTTTAGCGCTCAGGTCGCGGTGTGAGTGGATGGTTAAGTCATCCCTTCCGTGACCTTACAGCACATTTCTGTGTTTGTAAAATCTATTTTATTTTTTATTTTATTTATTTTATTTTAAGTTCCTCAAAAACACGAATGTTGCATGATGAGCAATATTTTCCCACTCTCTAATGCGTTTGCATTACTTTCTCATCTTCAATAAATTGTTGCAGCAGCATGCCCAGCAAACATGCCTGCTTGACTGTTTGAAGTTAAGCATCATCAGTTTGTTTGCACTGGTTGCATAGCTAACGCACCAGTTCTGCGATCTAGGTAGGATGGGAGACTAGCCACAAAGCCCTTCGTTCAACCACACGATTATTTATTTCACCCTCTGGGTACTTGGGGTAGTCCTTTTTACCAGCGAGATCCAGTCCTTCAAAGATATTCAAGTGACGCTAGCCGTAGCTAGAATTTTTTTCACGAAAGGCGAGCAGCTTATGCCCCTATTACGCCGCCCGCGCACTGAGCGGCTTGGCCGCGCGACCAGGTTGCTGCAGCCAATGAAAATTATTAATGCGTGGTTTTACATAAACGGTAAGCATTCTCATTGGCTGCAGCGACCTGGCCGCGCAGCCAAGTCGCTCAGTGCGCGGGCGGCCTTAGGATCATAAGCTGCTCGCCCCAGGTAAGGGGGGGGGGGGGGGGGGC